>JASDQU010436556.1:119283-135850 GCA_032191745.1 Picea mariana
TCATTGTCATGGTCATCATCAATTGGAGTTAACTATCATGATGATGAAGCATAGGCTATCACTCTGAACCATCGTCATCATCATGGTGATCATGATGATCAATGTTTTCTATTTATATAATAATGTATTATTAATGTATTTGTACTTTATTACTTCAATATATTAATGTACTATTATAAATTAAATATTTTTTTAATGTTTTAATGATTTATTAATGTATTAATTAACAATACCTCATTAAAACTTTATTAATGTTTTAATACTTTATTAATGTATTATTTCATAATATATAAAAAAATTATTAATACATTCATTTATTAATTAAGAATATATAAATATATTAACTATATTATATTTAAACACAATAATAATGACATAATATACTATTATAGTTTATTACTTAATGTATTTGTTAGTACTTTATTAATACATTAATTAATAATCTATAAACATGTTATTTAATACATTATTATAATATATTAATTTGGGTAATATATTATTAAAGTATTGATGTATTTTTATTTTATTAATGTATCATTACTTTATTAATTACTATTATAATTTATTACTTAATGTATTTGTTAGTACTTTATTAATACATTAATTAATAATCTATAAACATGTTATTTAATACATTATTATAATATATTAATTTGGGTAATATATTATTAAAGTATTGATGTATCTTTATTTTATTAATGTATCATTACTTTATTAATTAATGTATTACTTTATTATTGTATAATAATGTATTAATAATAATAATAATATATTATTATTTTATGATAATGTATTACTTTAACATTGATAAATTATTACTACTGTATTAATACATTAATAAGATAAGATATTAATAATACATTATTAAAGTATGAGTTAATCTACTATTATAATGTATTATAATATATTAGATAATATGTTTGTTAGTGTTTTATTAATACATTTATAATAATGAGTTAATACTATTATAATTTATTATTAATATTTTAATATTTTAATAATATATTGATATTTTTTTATTGTATTAATTCATATTAATGTTTTAATATCAATATTTATGTTTTTATTTATAAAATATTTAATATATTAATATATTTAATATATTAATATATTTAATGTATTTAAAGAATTTAATATATTAATATATTAGTGTATTAATAATGCTTTATTAATGTATTAATATTGCTTTATTAATGTATTAATACATTAATGTATTAATAATTCCTTATTAATGTATTAATTATTAATAATGCTTTAATGTATTAACGCATTAATTACATTAATGTGTTAAATGAATTAATGTATTTAATGCATTAATGGATTAATGTATTAATGCATTAATATATTAATGAATTAATGTATTTAATGTATTAACGTATTAATTACATATTTAATACATTAATGTATTTAATACATTAATATATTAAATAAATTAATGCATTTAATACGTTAATGCATTTAATACGTTAATGTATTTAATAAGTTAATCTATTTAATATGTTAATCCATTAAATGCATTAATGCATTTAATACATTAATGCAATTAATGCAATAATACATTAATACATTAATGTATTTAATACATTAATGTATTTAATGAATTTAATATATTTAATGTATTTAATACATTAATGTATTAATGTATTAATGTTATTTCACGCATGCCAACAGTGAACTAGCAACAACCACATTAAGTAAAAAGTGGTTGATATACGCCGATTGATGCCATTTTCCACTTTTTTAAATTAATGGTGTTGATTGGCGTATATCAACCACTTTTTTTTTTTTTAAGTAAGAGGTAATATTATATTAAATCCTTCGAAAGTCTGAAGCAGAGATCCAAAATACAGCTAGATTTGGGCTACAATTGCTGGACTGCCCCAGCAAGGGGAAACCAGTCCAGCTAGCCCAACCAGTTTCTTGATTAAACAAGTCTAGCATTAAAACATCAAAAACAGAAGAAACATTGTTTATCTTTTCAGGTCTAGAAGCTAAGCCAACAGACATACTCTAAAAATTAGACGCTTGGACTGTAGTTGGGCCAGGTGGCTGGGAGGTCGCCTGGTCACGGCTCTTCCTCGATGTGCGTCACGCCATAGTCCCATTGCTCACCAGCTTCGTCAGTGCATGCAGGGTCCATGTTGTCGTCCTTGCGCTCCTCCTGCTTCCCTTCTGCTGCCTCTGGAGTCTGCATTTTGTCCTCCTGCTCGCTGCCTACTACCCCTGGAGTCTGTGCTTTGTCCTGAGCTTCGTCTTTAGCGGTCGCGAGGTTCTCTTGAGGGATGGTGTCGCCAGTGGACGTGAATAAGGCCTTGTGCATAGAAGAGAGAATTTGCATAAAGTTGGCCACCTTCCCCTCTGTTGCTTGGACACGATATTGCAAGTCCGCTATCTTTTGCCGAAGATCAAATACCAAATCATGCAAGATAGCCATGCTTTCTGCGAACTGCACTTTGTCAACACTCTCAGGGAAACAAGGACCTGCCCTCTTGGGCGCATTGTGATGATAAGAGTCACCTCCCAGGTTGCCCAGCAAGTCGTCGGGAGCTATGGAGCTGGAAGGGACTGCTGAGAGGTCGTGAGAAAGCCTCAGAATTGAGATTGGTGTACGCGAGATGATAGCCATAGAGCTTAGCTGCGGGGCATGCAAAGAGACAGGGATAGGCATGGACTGCCTTGGAGGGGAAGATTCGTCAGAGGTTGAATCGGGAGGTGTGACCGAGGGTCTTCGGGGCTTCCAAGGGGAGCCTCACCTCGGTCTGCCTCGGGGTCGAGTCATGGAGAAGTCTGTGCAGGGGACTGAGAGAAGGAAGGGCACTCGGTGTAAGAAAAAGACCAGGAACGCGTTGCACCAGTGGGAGGGATCAGAGGTAGATCTGCGCTGCACAGCGAAGAGCATTGCAGCCTGCATACAGAGGTGAATGCCAAACATAATGGACGGTGTCATTCAAATTCGCGGCGAGGAGGAAAGGGCTGGTGTGTTAATGCACCCTCGCATCAACTTAAAACACCATTAAACGTCGAGTGGGGTGGTGGGTTGTGGCATGAGCCCATCACGTGGCTCCATGCCACTCTGTCCATCTCCCTCGTTCAGATCTTGCCACATCGCCCTCCCTAACACCCCATCCGGGGGTATATCAACCACTTTTTACTTAATGTGGTTGTTGCTAGTTTATAGATTTAGATACATTTTTGAAAATATTAAAAAATTGAATGCATTAATCTTGCACTTTAATATTTAAAAATATATATCATGCAAATTAAAATTCAATTTCTACTTCTACTAAAATGGTTGATTTTCTGAATTTCTTAAAGTTCTGCACCTTTTATTGTTTGAGTGGCCATATGAATCATAATTGAAGATGAAAAGTGATAATTTTTATTTTCAACCATGAAAACATTCCAGAAGACCATCTACATTTGCAATGAGAAAAATAAAAGTACAAAAGATCCTCCATTATGCCGATGTAAACATTAAAAATTGAAATAGGAGAAACACCTATTACTATGACTTATGGAGTATCTATAAAAACATATTTTAAAATGTCCTATTTGTTCCCTCAATGGGTTGCAAATGTGACCTTATTTTCTAACATAAATGATTAGTTTTTGGTATTAAAAGGGTTTTGGATTTATACAGATAGTAACAAAGTGTAGAATAATAAGGGGTTATTTGTCCAAATAGATGACTCCCCTCTCTAGAATGAGGTGGGGAACAACTGACCATAGAGAATCCTTTTTTATTACATTTCTCATATTCCCTAGAGTTGCTAAATAGATCCAAACAATTTTTTTACATAATAATTGAAAACAAAATGTGTACTAGATTAGGATTAGCATAGTAATCACTTCACTATTTTTTATCTAAGAGAGGATGTATGAAGCACCTCACTGCTGAAAACTCCTTGTAGATGAAGAGAAAATTTTGGATACCCAAGGAAATGTCTTTTATTCCCTCATTTTCCCTATGCTTTGATTAGATTTCCTTCCACAGGTGAGTGGAGGCCACATGCATAAGGGGAATTTTTTCAATAATCTTTAAGGATTAACCCTTTCTCATTTTATTTCCAATAGATTCTTTCTCCTCTTCCATGACTATTTATGGCTTAGAGTGGATGATAGGTTATTCAAATTCTATTTCAGTCTTGATAGTCTAAATATCTTGATGCTCAAAAGTAGGAAACTAGATATGACATTTTTTTCATCTGTTGGAGGGGGTTGTTCATTTTAACCACTCCCTAATTAAAACATCCCCCTATGGTGGTTAGCCTAATCAAAACCCAATACCTAGAAATTGAAGAAGGTATGCCTCATCTATACCTTCACCCAAATATTTAGACTACTTTTTCCCCTCAAATTGTAGTTACATTGCTTCCTCCAAGCCAACCCAAGTTACCTAAGATCAATGGTGATATTGAGGAGGGATCATCGGCCATGAACAAGTATTCAAACCACCACATGACACCTCTAAAGAAAATGATCAACCTCCAAGTGGAATAGGTTGCTCCTATAATTCCTTATATAGTAGGGATGGGTCTCAAGGTATTACCAATATATGTGGAAGGAAAATAAGGACCTTAGGTCCTAGATGTTCAGCTTCTAGGGATAGAGGGACATGAATAAGGACACAAACCATAAAACGTTCCTTTTATAGGAGATCATTGTCATTAGAGTGGGATATGGGTGTCAATATGAGGTTGTGTGCACTAATAATGGGTCTCATACCATGGTCGGGGTAGAAATTGATGGAATTAGGCCCCACATTAATATTCTTGAGCTAAGGGGACATTATCAAGGCCTTGAACTATAACATAGACCATAAGTGGATCTTATTAATACAAGCGGGAAATGGGATTCCTTAACCATATTCAAGGGAGGAAAATAAGGGCATTATACCATAAATGGATCTCTATGACTCATTCACCATCAACATGACCTCAAACCACAAAACAATCCCTTTAGAGGTGATCTTTGGCCTCCATGTGGAATATAGGTACAATTATAAGGTCTTGCATGAAAGGGATGGTTGATCACGATTGGGGGAGGAAAATAGATCCTTAATCTCTAAATGGATCTTATAATCCTTATGGCACACAAAATATTCCCTAAGCCACCAAAAAACCCTTTAGAAAGTACCTTTGTCCTTGACTGGGATATGGATACCCTTGGGAGGTTTTTCACACAAGAGATGGCTCTTGGTCCTTTGGAACAAAAAAAATCTTATATGTCCCTAGTCCTTGAACTAGGATTCAAACTAACCCACAGGCCTAGATCATTGGCCTCTTCATGTGATATAGGCATCATTAAGAGATTTTGCATAGAAAGAATGGGCCTTAAGGATTTGACCATGGTCAATGAAGGAAAATAAGGGTTGTAGGAGCTTAATTAATATTCTAGGGTTCATAATCCATTAATTCCACCTTGAACCACCATAAAAACCCTCTAGATTGAATATTTGACCTCCAAATAAGATATGGGTGCTATTAAAACGTTTTAGATGCAATGGATGGATATCAAGACCTTATTGATGGTCCTGGGGGGAAATAAAGGGTCTTGGGATGTAAATGAATATTTTGAGGATCAAGAACCATGAATGAGTCTTTGAACCACTACAAAGGCCCTTTAGAGGGGATGTTTGGGCCCTTGGTATATGTGTATCATCAACAAGTTTTCTGCACCAAGGATGGGTCTGAGAATATTGACCATAATACAAGGAGGAAATAAAGGGCCTCAAATACTATATAAACATTTAAAGGATTTTGGTCCATGAACATGAATCAAAGCACCACATAGGCTCTCTATTAGGGTTATTTGACCTCTAAGTGGGATATGTGTTCCTATAGAAGGTTTTACATACTAGGGATGGATCATGCATTCATGACTATGGTCAAGCAAGAATAAAAAAGGGCCATATGACCTAAATGAAGATTCTAAGTCTCATGAAACAAAAGTAAGCCTTAACCAACTACACATGCCATTTAAAGGGGATATTTAGAAACCTAGTGGAATACATACACCATTAGGACATTTTTCTCACCGGGGATGGGTATCAAGGCCTTGACCATGGTCATATGGGAAACATTAAAAGTTAAACCTTAATATTATTAGAAATCAAGCCATTGTTTGGTTGGTCAAACAAGAGCTCTGTTGGAACCTCGGGTTTTGATAGTTCATCAAACTTCTCTTGAAATTAATAGATCGAGCTGTCAACCTACATTTGAAAAAAGTCAGTCGGGAAATAAACCAGATATCTACATGATCATTCGATCGAGTAATTGTCAATCCTATCGTTCGAACAACAGACTAACAGTCGAAGATAGTTTATCAGTGGATCAACCATCCAAGCAATTGACTATAATTTGGATGCATATATGGTCAATTCAAGCATCCTTGTCGAGCCAACTAGACATGAAATGTAGATTTCATGGAGCCAACTCTAACCACCAATGGTTTTAAGTGGACAATATGTTCCTAGACTCCAAGGAAGTTGGTTAGATATTGGAACTATAAATAGTTGACTTGATGTGTCATTAAAAATGTACAAGTGTGTGAAAAGAACATGTATGAATATGTTCAATATGCATTGTGATATTATAATAACAATGCACTATACTTAATTGTTGTAACGATGTATTTAGACACCACCTATTTTCTTTGAATTTATTCCTCTTCGACTACCTACACTTATATTTTTTTGTTTTGCGTCAAGTTACACCCAATCCCCAACATGGTATCAGAGATGATGGTTTAGAGCTCACCTTTTGTCCACAAACCTTATGGAGTTGGACACGTATTGTGATTGACTCTAGGCCAATGATTTGATGACGGTAACTTGTGGAAATGGATCATATTTGTCTAGATATCAAAGATGGCTTTGAAGATTGATCATGTTATTTTGAATGGATCAAATTATGTTGTATGGGATCCAGACATGGAAACCCTACTAAAAAGTAAAGGAATGTGGAAATATATGAAGATTGTGATTCCAAATCCAATAGGCGACCAGGAAAAAAACTTTTTTGATGAGAAGAAAGATGAGGCTGTAGGGGTCATCACAACCTATATCTCATGGGATATTCGATTTCACATCATAAAAATTGATTTCCCTCATCAAGTATATAAGAAGTTGAAGTCTCTATTCGACAGATTCGATGAAGCCACATCATGCAGTTGGAGAAAGAGTTTATCTCTCTCAATCCTCATTCTTTTTATAGAATCGAGGACTATTTGGCATGTGTGAAGGAACTACAGTTGAAATTGGGTGAATGTGGGAATAATTATCTAAATAAATATAGACAACACATCGAGGTGGGCTTGATAAATATGAGAACACCATTCAATGTGTTTGTTTCAAATTTTTGCACCAATTGGCAGGCACACAAGGAAGATGGTAAGGATTACACCTTTGAAGTTTTTTGTGGCTTACTGATCACTAATCAACATATATTTCTTTATGAAGGAAATTTTGGTGGAAAACACCAAGCTCACTTGATGAATGGTAAGGGCAAGGTGAATCACAAGGAAAGATGATACTTTGATAACCCTATATAGAAATCAATATGCCGCGACCATAATACTGAAGGGAAAACAGATGAACCCCATAAGAATCTAAATAAGAAGACATGTCAGTACTGTGGAAAATAGGGCATATGGAGAAATTATGTTACAAGAAGAGAGAGGATATTTAGGAGAAGGTCAACTGCCTTGAAGGAAACATCTTGGTTGTTCATCGACCCGCTTTTAATTTCACCTTCCAAGTTGGAACTTCTCAAGTGTTTCCCTTTCATTCTGCATAGAATGAATGGGTAGTTGATTTTGGGTGTACCCATCATATGGCCAAGGATGCTTCCTTGTTCAAATCCTTATATAAAGTTTTGGAGAGAAATATCTATTTTGTTGATGACATTTATCTCAACATTGTTGGTCGTGGTGATGTTCCATGTCGACATGGAAATATTGTTGATGTCTATCATGTGTCGAGACTTAGTGCCAATTTGTTGTTGGTTTCTTAGTTAAAACAAACAAGTAATATTGTGGAGTTTTGTCAAGATCGGTTCTTTGTCCGATATTTGAACAAAGGTCAGTCGATTGTCATTGAAGGGTTTCTTGACCCGAAGGAAAATTTGTCCAACTTTTGTGACACAACTTGACTTGACCCTGAACCAAATTCTCTTGTTGCTCACACTAATGATCGAATCTTCCTTTGGCATGAATGACTTGGATGTTTGACACACCGACCACACTGAGAGGGGGCGTGAATCAATGTGATACTATTTTTACACTTTTACAAAAATTTAGTTAGCAATCACCATTTACTCATTACTTCCATTCACAATTAGTAGCTTGCATGTAAAAATATGATCTCAACAACATACATCAACAACAAAGAACTATGAACCATCACAATAATGAACACAAAAAACACCAGATATATGTTTAAGTTTCTTTTGTATTATGTGTTAGATGAGACTACAATATTCAAGGTTTACCAAACCCAACTGAAAAAGAGCACCAACTCCAAGAGAGTACCAACTCTCAATGAAAGTCAGAACTTGCAAACCTCAACACCAACTAAGAAGAGGAATCTAACACTCAAGTACAAGACCCAGCTTGTAGACAGAAAATAGTTTTTCAATAGGTACGTGACCTGTCTATACTACAACACATGTATGTATTCTACCTCTCTATAATGAAGCACGTGTATGTACACTACATCCTCCACTCTCAACCTATGTACACCTTCCAAAAACTAGGGCATCCAATCTTCTTCACCTCTAAAACTTTTATTCCTTTGTCACATCCACCAATAACCTGTCACTGCATCCAAATTGTTACTACACCCAACCTGTGCCAATCATACATCATCATACATATTCCTCAACCAAGTACAAGTAGCTCAAGGGTGTGAACTATAAGGACCATATTAGAACTGTACAATACATGAGAGTGATACTCACTCAATAAACCAACAAATATATACCATATCTAGATGTCGCAAAAACAATATTAAGAATGCTTCAAGCATTCACCATACCATAATCATAAGTTATCATAAAAACAAACAAGAAACCATACCAGAATTTTTGTAGATTATATGAACCTGTAGAATTCTGATATGGAACTTACTTCAGACTTCAGGGACCTGGAACTAACATCATCTCAAGTCTTCATGACGTCTTCATATGTACACGAACTCCTCTACTTTCAGCCCGTGTACGTACACTACCTCTTCTACTGTCAACCCACGTACACTTCAAAAACTAGGGTTTTTATGAAGCTCCAAAACTTTCTCCGTCAAACCTCCTTGCTACCTCAGAATTGCAAAACTTATAATGATTCCATGAGTACCTGAAATGAACCTTTCATCAAATAATTCATATTCGATATTCTCAAAGATCCTCTTCATAAGATGCCCTTTCTCTCTAATTTATACTCTCCAAGTAGCTTCCTCTAGGGGTTATCTTTTAACCAACTTTACCCAACTTCCTTATTTTAGGGATAACCCACTTCTAACCACTTTGTCCACTTACAATCACTTTATCCATAAATAGTAAATTCTTCACTTCTAGTTGCAACTAATTTATTTTTAATTATTTTCTTATTGAAACAACTTAACCCATGACTAACTCCTTGTTTCACCCACTTTGAATAGTCAAACTCTTCTAGGATATTCTAGAATAATTTGAATTCTTTGACCTTCTTGACATCTTTGAACTTTTAGGGGATTCTAGATAACTCATGAGGGTTCTCCAACTTCACAAGGCCATAAATATCTAACCCTCATGAGTTATGTGATGTTCCACATATCGTCGGAAATGGCACAGCATACACTATCCATCTAGAATAGTCTCACATGCAAATTATTTGATATTCATTACATTATTCCTCAATAAATTTTGGATTCCCTAACCAAAATTTTGGGGCTAACCATTTGGACTTCACAAAACATCTTCTCATGAGGGATTTCCCCATAAGGGGACCACTTTGGAGTTCATCCATTTGGTACTTCCTATAAACCACGACATGACATCAATGATACACCTCCATTTTATATCAATATTAAGATCAATGAAAACACATCACTATGAAATCAACCCTTTGACATCAATTACATCAACTCTTTGACATTAATCCTTTGTCATCAATTACATCAATGAAAACATAATCCAGCAATCAATACATCAAGGATAAAATATCATCACTATGAAAATACTTGACATCAACCCTTTGATATCAATCGTTTGACATCAATGACAACATAATACAACATTGAAAACCAAATTTTCAAAATTTGCAGTTGATTATCACATATAATATGGTTGATAGTATTTCTAAAGTTTTCCCATTGATTGCATCTGTAAAGGATGTGTGATGGGAAAGCATCATCGGGCACCTTTCAACTATTGAAAAGCGTGGTGAGCATATAACCTCCTGGAGTTGGTTAACAATGATCTTTGTTGCATCAATATACCTTCATTAGTAGGTACAATGTATATTTTGACATTTATTGATGATATATCTCATTTCACTTGGGTTCATTTTTTTAAAAACAAGAATCTTGTCTTTGAAAAGTTAAAAGAATTCAATACCTTCACTAAAAAGCAATGTGGTTGACCCATCAAGTTATTGAGATTATGAAATGGTGTTGAGTATGTGAATTGACCCTTTGATGAATACCTAGTTCGATATGGTATTGAATGGAAATGATCAGTTCCTCATACCCCTCAGAAGAATGGCGTCGCGGAAAAAAATAATCGAACGTTATTGAAAATGGCTAGATGTATTTTGCAGGCCAAAGACTTGCCTCCTCACTTATGGGTTGGAGTTTTTTATTATTAAAACTATTTTCTCAATCACATATTGACTTGAGTTGTTTCTATTATGACTCCATTACAATGGTGGTGTGGTCGAAAGCCTTCAATTGGTCACCTCTATGTGTTTGGATGTGTTTCTCGGGCTCATATTTTTTACAATTGTAGAAATAATTTGAATGCAAATATTCATTCTTGCATCATGATGGAATACTCTAAAGAGTCTAAATCCCATCGACTATTTTACCTTGTTAAACAATAGATCATTATTAAAATAATTTTTTGGTTTGATGAGAATTTGTTTGGCATCAAGTTGTTGAATGCCTCCTCTTTATTGTTACAGGATGATCATTTTGATATTGTTTCCAACCATGGTTCTCATATTCCTTTCTTCATTCCTTTGACCAGACAATCAAAATTTGTTCTTGTTTCGATTAGGCCATCAAATATCAAGTCAATTGGTCAGTCGATTTCGTTTTTGACTGGTATGCCATCTCCTTCGATTGAAATTATTCCAACTTCTGATCGAACCTCTACAGTGGACACATATTGCCATTTTGTTTTCTACTCATATGGGATTCCAAGACACTTGAATTTGTTGGTCTTTATGCCTATGATATTTCTTTAGGTCGACAAACTCATAGTCAAAAGAAACATTCCAGCGTTTCCTGGATGACTCATGTGCTAGAAACCTTTGATCATGTTTCCCACTTATATGAACAAGGACAACTTGAATGGGAGTAGGATATATAGACAAAAATTGATTCTTTGTTGAATAATCACACTTGGGATTTAGTTCCCTGACCTCAAGGGAAGAACATTGTGAAGTTTTGATGGGTCTATTTGATGGGTCTATAGGACCAAATTTACCTCTGAAGGTGTTTTTGAGCATCAAAAATCTCACTTGGTTGCGAATATATTTTATCAACAAGAAGGCATCAACTACACTAAGAACTTTTCCCCTATTGTGAAGATGAAATATTTCCAATTGATTCTTTCCCTTGTTGATCATTTTGGATGGCATATCTAGCAGATGGATGTGAAGAGTGATTTTCTTCATGAAAACCTTTCTGAATAAATTTTCTTGGAATAGCCTCCTAGTTTTGTGAAATATTCTAACCCAGTGTGTCAAATTCATAAGTCCCTTTATGGTTTGAAGCAATCTTTTTGAGCTTGGTATGATAAGATCGACATTTTCTTTCTTTGAGTTGGTTTCAAACATTGTGACTCTCATCATAGTTTATATGTACTCCATACTCATGGAAACATTTTGATTATTGTTATATATGTTGATGACCATGTCATAACTATAAATAACATTGATATCATTCTTATATTGAGGAAACAACTTGATGAATCCTTTGATATGACAAATCTTGGTATTCTGCATTATTTTTTGGTCTTCAAGTATTAATTTTGTTTGATGGTTTTATCATTTCACAATCTAAATATGTAATGGATCTCTTGACACATTTTAGAATGGAATATTGTAATCCATGTGATACTCCTTTTCTATATGGAGTTAAGTTGAGAAAATCTTGTAAAACTCCCAAAGATGATGCTACACTCTATCGACAACCGGTCGACGATATTATTAATATTACACACAATCGACCTAACATTTCCTTTGATATTAGTGTGGTTTCTTGGTTTATGTAGGATCCCAAAGAAATCCATTGGAAAGTAGTCAAAAGTATTGTTCAATATATTAAGGGTACACTCATTTCAGTATCAAGTATTGTCACAGTCCAGATTTGTTGTTCGAATTCACCAACTTTGACTAGGCAGGCAACATCAATGATTGGAAGTCCATTTTTAGATATGTTTTTTTCTTCAGCATTGGACCATTGGTTTGGTCGTGCAAGAAATAGAAGGTATTCTCCTTGCCAACTACAAAATTAAAGTATCATGGAATCGTTAATGCATGTACAAAGGCCAAATGGATTTGCCAACTTTTGAATGAACTTGGATTCCTATATAGACCTTGACTACACTCTACTGTGACAATCAAAGTGTTACTCAAGTTGTTGACAACCCTTTTTCACATAGTAAGATGAAATATGTTGAGATCCATGCTCACTATTTGATACAATTGGTTCATCAGAACGTTATCTCTCTTGTTTATTGTAGAATCAATGATCATATTGTTGATATCTTTACAAAATCTTTGTTTCAAGAAAATTTTTCCAAGCTCCATTCAATGCTTGGGATTCAGGAAGCTGCATTTATGGGGGATGTCGTACTGACTTAATTTCAGCTCATGAATCTCCAAAGCTATGTGTTTATTGTGGGGTGTTGTAACCTCAGTTTCTGATGGCTCATCACACTTTTCCTAAAATAAATCAGGTGAGTCAGGTGGGTGGTCAACCTACATATGAAAATAGTTGGTCAAGTGATCGACTATATATCTACAACAGTCAATCGAGTATTTGACAATACTTTCTTTCAAACAGTCGACTAGTATTCGAAGAAAGTCGGTTGGTGGATTAAATAATTGAGTATTCGACTACAATTTGGACACATAGATGGTCAGGTTTAGCATCCTTGTCAACCCGACTATATAGAGTGGATTTGATGGAGTCAACTCTAACCACCAATTGTTGTAAGTGTACAAGATCATCCAAATTCCAAGGAAGTTGGTTAGATATTGAAGCTATAAATAACAGACGTAATGGGTCATTAACAATGTACAAGTGTGCGAAATGAGCATTTATGAAGATGTTGAATATGCATTTTGATGTTCTGATAAAAATGTGTTGTGCTTTAGTGTTTTCATGGTAACTTTAGACACCACATATTTTCCTTGAAGTTATTCCTCTTCGACTATCTATACTTTTGTTTATTTCTTTCATATCAGGTTACACCCAATCCCCAACAAGCTTCACTACCCTACTAAAGCAAGTTGCATATTGTTTTTACATTTGCATTTTCAATTTGTGTACCTAATTAGTAGATATTTGTTTACTTCATTAATAATTCTTTAAGTAGACTTTTAATGGATGGATGTTATATGAACAATTTTATTAAATCATAAATCAAACATGTTCGTCATCCATCAAACATTGATTTGATTTAATGTCTGCGAATATTACGGGGCACTAGAAGATAGAATATTCCCCAAAGATAATATGTTTCCATCAACTTGTATAGAAGTATGTCAATTGTTGGTCAAGTTGGGGATTGAGTATGTGAAAATTAATTCATGTAAAAGTTATTGCATATTTTATATACGTGAATATAAATATAATGAAAAATGAATTGTATGCAAAGAGAAGATATATTGTATTGATGTACACGGTCCTACAATTACAAATAAGGTTTTACGACACATGCCAATCATACATACACATTTCAACAAATGTTTTGTTGCAATTCACTTGCATAATTGATGGAATGGCATGCGAGGAATTGGAGTAAATATTTCTTCATGTGAATTTTGATGTAATCCAAATCATTGAAACACATAGAGGAAAAATGGTTAGGAAAATTCAAATATGAACCCCACAATATTAGGTTTGGTCTTGCAAGGGATGTAGTGTGCCCTTTATTTTTCTAATCATAAAATTATAGATTTTGGCTAGTTGGGTTGATAATATACAATATCCCCCCTTGGATGAGTGTTTGAAAGGATCACTAATATGCTAACTCTCATCATTCTAGGAAAACATCAAGTCAAAAAATTGGATATTTATATTGTGCCTTTTATTGATGAGATGCAGTTGTTATGGAAATTCATAAGTATGATATATCATGCCCTCTATCAAATGGTCCCTTCATGTTTTATAGTGTACTGTTTCATACTATTTGTGATTTTCAATGACATGGTGTTTGTTCATGTAAGAAAAATTATTTACATATTTACACATCATAATTTATGTGTAGTTCAAATTTTATAGAATCAATATAATATTACATTTGTAATTATAAGCATGATTTACTTATTGAATTGTAGGGCTTCAAAGAAAATGTATATTTGCATGTCTAAGATGCACACACCAATTTGAGGGGTGATATTCTAAATATCTACATAAAATTAATTATGCAAACAATAATATTTTTCTACCACAAAATCATAAGTTTAGAAATCACCTCAAGTGTCAATTTGATGGAAATTTTGAAAATGGAGGCCATCCCAAGGTTATGGGTCCAACTAATTGGCTTAATAAGTGTGAAGATGTTGGATCAAAATCTTTGAAATATTTTTTTATTGGGATCATTCAATTGAATGGCCATAACAAGTTGTAGTTTATATGCCAAAAGGAATCGAATGGGAAATCCATATTTTATAACCTCTGTTACTATAAGGATCTATTAATATCTCATCTAGATTAGATCCACTATACATTTTCAAAAATGTACCAGATTCTATATTTCGACATATATCATGGAAATATAAGGACACCCTATATTCAAGGAGAGATATTTCTCTTTCTCATACTAAATTTGTTCGAAGAAATTCGTGGCAAAATAAGGAAAATGAAACATATGTAGAAGCTCCATGGATTCTAGAAAAAAAAAGTTAGATCAAATGGAAAATATCATCAATTTAATAAGGACACTTGTTGGGTATGGATCATCATTGAATACAATTTTTACAATTAATGGACATATAAAATGACTTAAAATACATGATTCACGAAGCCTTCACCCAGTGAACTTGTGATATAAACCCCCTATCAATACATCTTTCCAATAATAAAAAAATTCCCTATTTTTACCGGATATCCCTAATTTTTACTAGATACCCCTTTTTATAACCCCCAATACTTATAAAAGTCTCTTGTACCATGCATCTCGTCCCCAATAACTATACTATATTGAATTATTTTTTCACAAATTTAAAACCCACTTTATGAATGAACATGATAATATATTGGTCAACAAGGTTGTAACATCCCGCTCTGGCGCACATACCAAACTTATTCTTTGAGGACACTTGCTCGCAAGTGATCTGGATTTATATGATGACAAAACTTTTCTTTCATTATGATGCATTGAGTTATATGACAGGATGTTTTNGCATTCGACAGTTACGACGTCGAATGGTAGACCAGATCAAGGTCCAGTGGGACAGTTATAGTCCACACTCGGCGACCTGGGAGGACGCATATGATATGCGCCAGCAGTTTCCATTTTTGTTTGATAGATAGACTTATGATACTGTGATATTTATGATTTTACGGTACATTTATTTCGGCATATATACTGAGAAACTTCGGGACGAAGTTTAGACCAAGAGGGGGTGTATGTAACATCCCGCTCTGGCGCACATACCAAACTTATTCTTTGAGGACACTTGCTCGCAAGTGATCTGGATTTATATGATGTCAAAACTTTTCTTTCATTATGATGCATTGAGTTATATGACAGGATGTTTTTACTACCTTGGTGTAGACAGGTGCTGCTGACTCACTTTCTTGAGTGTGCACGGTGTCGGACCTGGAGGATGCAGAGGCATCTGTGGAACTCCCTTGGACTCTGGATTCAGTCAGGGAGTGGGGTATTTGAGTTGTTTCATTATGATGATATTGTTTCGTTTTGATGATATACTATTGATTATATGATATGTTGTTGACATGATCTGACATGATGGTTGATGATGCAGGCTGACGATAGCTTGCCGACCGGACTCACATATGGAGTAGAGGGGCCACACATGAGATCCAGAAAGATTGAGGGAGAGGTGTGGACAGAAGCCCTGCCACAACCTACTAGCACTCCCGCCGTGGCTCGAACCGTAGGTTAACGATTACCTA
>JASDQU010436557.1:11710-30366 GCA_032191745.1 Picea mariana
GGCCTCCAACTCTTTGTCTCTCTGGCCTAACAATCACATAATCCCACCGTCTTATACAATCTTGGCTGACTAGCCTATAACACATATTTACAATTTCTTTCAGAACATGGTTTGCAACGGGGCTCAACCTTGGGGACACTACAACCTGTATCAGCCAGACAAGTTTCAGTGATGCAACTCAAGGAATGTAATAGAAAGGGATGTCAAGTTTATGCCATCCAAGTGACGAAACTATTAGGAAAAGAAGATAATCCAAAGTTAGAAGACTTTGATGTCCTACGTGAATTCAGAGACATGTTTGTGAATGAGATACCAGAATTACCTCCTAGAAGGGAAATAGACTTCTCCATAGACCTACTACCCGGTTCAGCCCCTATCTCAAAAGCACCTTACTGAATGAGTCTACTAGGACTGACCAAATTAAAAATAGAATTACAGAAATTGTTGGACAAAGAGTATATCAAACCGAGTGTCTCACCTTGGGGGGCACCAATCCTCTTTGTGAAAAAGAAATATGGTACTCTAAGACTATGTATCGATTATAGACAACTGAACAAAATGAATATTAAGAACAAATACCCCTTACCAAGGATAAATGATCTGTTTGATCAAGTAGGTGGGGTCAATATCTTTTCAAAGTTGGATTTACGATCCAGTTATCATCAAGTTAGGATAAAAGACGAGGACATAAAAAAAACAACTTTTTGGACAATATATGGACACTACGAGTTCGTAGTCATACCTTTCATACTCACTAATGAACCAACCACATTTATGTGCCTAATGAACAATATTTTTAGTCAATACTTAGACAAGTTTGTGGTAGTATTTATCGGCGATATTCTGGTCTATTAAAAAACGGAGGAGGAACATGATGAACACTTAATAATAGTTCTGCAAACGTTGAGGAAACACAAATTGTATGCCAAATTTGACAAGTGTGACTTCTATAAAAAATAAATACAATATCTAGGACATGTAATTTCAGTAGAAGGCATTTCCATAGACCCAGAAAAGACAAACGCCATTAGGGAATGGTCGGTACCTAAGGATGTAGCAGATATACGGTCATTCATGGGAATAACTGGATATTACCGAAGGTTTATAGAAGGGTTTTCCATGATAGCCTATCCTATCATGTCATTACAAAGGAAAGGAACCAAGTTTAACTGGTCAAAGAAGTGTCAAGACAGTTTTAACAAACTGAAGGGATTATTGACAACTGCACCCATATTGAAGGTAGTAGACCCTGATAAAGACTTCACCATATGTGTTGATGCAAGTAAAGAAGGACTAGGTGGTGTCCTAACTCAGGAAGGACACGTTATTTTTTATGAGTCCCAGAAATTAAAAGAACACGAGTGAAATTATGTCACTCATGACTTAGAATTGGCAGCAATAATACACACCTTAAAAATGTGGTGACACTACATAATGGGTAGAAAATTTCTACTATTGACAGATAATAGCGGGGTGAAATATCTGTTCATCCAACCAGATCTTATTGCAAAAAAAGAAATATGGTTAGCCTTCTTGAGTGAATTCGACTTCGAGGTCAGACATATTAAGGGTAAGGAAAATAAAGTAGCATATTCTTTAAGTAGAAGAGTCCATGGGTTATTTGAGCTAAATATCAGTAGGGCAGAAAGTGATCTGGAACAAAGGGTAAGGACGGTAGGTATTAACAATAGAAATTACAATAAGATGATGGAAGAATTACAAAACATTACCGCAAACTCAGATGAACCAAATCTAAATATTAACAAGAAGGAACTATTATGATTTAAAAATAGACTTTACATACCAGATTCAACAGAGTTGAAATTAATAGTTTTGGACGAAGTGCATAAGAAATTGTATTCTGGCCATCCAGTTTACCACAAAACAATAACAACACTTAGAAAACTATTTTAATGGCCTAATATGAAGGGAGAAACAATAGAGTACTTGGCTAGGTGCCAAGATTGTCAACAGGTTAAGGCTGAGCACTAGCATCCATACGGCCTATTATAGCCATTACCAGTACCAGAATGGAATTGGGAGACCATATCACTGGACTTTATAACAGGTTTGCCTAAAACTCAGAAACAAAATGATTCTATCATGGTTGTAATCAATAAACTTAGTAAGTTTGTACACTTTATTCCTATAAAGTCTACTTTTAAAGCTATAAACATTGTTGAAATATTCATGAAAGAAATTTTTAGACTGCATGGTATTCCTATAATGGTGATTTCAGATAGAGACATAAAATTTACATCCGCTTTTTGGAAGGAATTGTTTGCAAGACTAAACACTAACTTGAATTTTAGTATGAGCTATCATCCACAAATAGATGGAGAGACTAAAAGGACAAACCAAATCATAGAGGATATGCTTCGCATGTACGTAACAATAAAACCGAGCAAGTGGGAAGACTACCTGCACTTAGTAGAATTTGCATATAATAATGGGTACCAAACTTAGGCTAAGTTGAGGCCTTTCAAAATACTGTATGTTAGAAAGTGTATGACTCCAATTAGCTGGGATAAGCTGACTGACAGACTCATGGTTGGACCAGAGATGCTCCAATAAATTGAGAACATGGTAAGAAAGGTACAACAAAACTTGAAAGAAGCACAAGACAGACAAAAGAGCTATGCAAATCAAAAAATAAGACACTTGGAATTTCAAGTGGGAGACCATGTTTATTTGAAAGTCAAAGCCCAAAAGAGCTCGTTGAAGTTATGTAATTGTGCCAATATGGCACCCAGGTTTTGTGGGCCCTTCGAGATACTATCTCGAATTGGACTCGTAGCATATCAACTTGCACTTCCAGCTAATCTAACAATTCATAATGTATTTCATGTTTCGTTGCTGAAAAAGTATATTCATGACCCTACTTATAAGATTGATTGGAACTTGGTGCAAGTGGAACCCAAAGGCGAGTTCCAGGTGGAACCCCTATGCATTCTGGACTGGAGAGAAATAACACTTTGGAACGGAGTTCTCGCTCAGGCAAAGGTGCAATGGAAGCACTTTACTCTTGAGGAGGCCACTTGAGAGTTGGAGGGAGATTTACGGAAATCTCATACAATCCTATTCCAGGAAAGGAGCAAACACTGAGGAAAGTGTTTTACTGAAGGGGGAAAGGATGTGACATCCCCAAAAATAAAATATTTTTGAAATTTATAATTTGCTGGAAATTTATTCTGTTTTTAGTAAATTCGAATTTGGAAATTTTTTGCCATTTATGGCAATTCGGAATTTCGAATTTGGTAATTGTAATTAATTATTATGACTATTGGGCAGACACCTAATTTGACCCAACTAACTATTTGACTATGAAACTTGTATGAAAACATAATATTGTATATTGATTGAAGGAGGACAAATGGAACAACCATGTTAAATTTAGCTAACCATGACTCCATGAGTGGGGAACATGTTGGAACTACCTCTAGGATGATTTTTGCAAGTGGAAAATCAGTGATTTGGCCATTGGCAGCCCCTGAAAATTAGGGATTTAGAAAGCTATGAAAATTCCCAAGGGAGGGAAAGAAGACCTAGGCAAATTGATAAATAGCATATGTGAGGAGGCAGGACACTGCCAAGTGTGTTGGGAAAGGAGACTATTGATTTATTTTTTTCCATTGCTGTTATGAACTCGATGTGAGTGTGAGGCAAGAGGAATCTGTTGGACTTGAAGGACATTGTTGAAGAAGAGATTTTCAAGATCTCCCTCATGGATTCATGGTCAAGCTAGGGGGTGAATCGGGCAAGTGATTTTGGTTGCCCTATTCTACGATTGGGAGGAACGTGGTTGTTCCCTTTGTCTCCATGTGAACTTGTTCAGATATGTTAATCTTTCCTCTCTTTGTTTGAATGATTATAAATATATCCGATGTAATGCATCTGGTTATGCTAATGTGAAATATTTCAGGAATGAAATATGGTCGCTTGTGTAAAGTTTATAACATATGACAAAATTATGGAAATGTTTCTCCTGTAATTAAATTTCTAGGCAAAATGATCTATGTTTAAATGAAGCTGAAACATCTTCTATCTATAGGTGTATGTGTATTCCTATTATTAAATTTCTAGGAGGAACCATCTATGTATGATTGGATTTGAACAAGTATATGTATATATCACATTTATATTTCCATAACTATATATATATATATATATATATATATAGATCCAATTACAGTTGGTAGTTTGCGTAGGATTTATTGACTAAATGAAAATTAAATGACTGTAACCAAAAATAAATTATACAGAAATATGTTGACATAGTATACAGACAAACAAATTATTCCAACCAGAAATCAACTATGATAATAAGGGAGTTACAAATAGCAGGAACTATATGGAAATAAATGAATATACCTATACATTTATCCTTTGACAGAGAACTACCATAGATTATATAACATCCTTGTTGTACCATTTAAGAATTTTCGGATAATCTCATCGTACTTACTACATAAAGTCAATTATGGAAGTACGCGGTTATACCACAAATATTGTTGCTACAGTTTTAATACTTGGATATATAAACAGTGAAGAAATCAGTATGTATAGACTTACTGCATTTAAAACGAAATTCCTTCTAGATCTAGTTCGGACCATATAAAAATTTCATTTGTATATATAAGTACGGAACATAGGTTATCTATACATCATAACCTAATATGAATAATTATATAGAGTCATAGTCCACACCATTTATTGAAGTAGGCTGAGACAAGTTTGGAATATCAATATAAGCATACAATATTGAACAATCATATAGAGTAACATATCCATACATAGAATATTTCTATATATATGTTCAGATCTATACAAAGGTCTGATATTGCAAATTCCCCCATGACTAAAGGAGACTTTCCACAGAGCCAAATCTTTGAAGGAAATACATTGTTTACAAATAATCCATAAGAAATAACAAATAATGGAATGACCAAAATCCATCTCGACCTTTCTTACTCATCACAAACAATGACAAGAGTATGAAAACTTACCATGAATATGGGTAGCTCCTGCATATATCACCTGGGGAAGACCTCTAGAGTGTCAACTACCATCGCAAAGGAGGAATGCGTAAGGAAGAAACAAAACCCTAAACTCTAGGCGGGAGAACCCCAATGGAGCATTAACCATTACTACACAGACTGATAGTAGAAGTACGAAGGCGCTATCCGACCATGTGACATAACAGAGGTGGCATAAGTGTATTGATAAAAGGGTGAGTGGTGGCCTTGGAATGTGAAATCAGAGGGCCTCTATTAATAGACTGGACAGAGGGTTATTAAGTTTGGTTGACAGAAAAACCATTAGACTTCTTGTTGAGTTAATGCACTATCACGACTCATTTTTTTTTTAGTTAAGATGATTTAGCTCGTTAGCCCTTCAGTTGGACTCTAGGGAGGGTCAGTTAGGATTAGAGTGAGTCGAAAGTCAAGTACATTTAAATGCTTACAAGCTGCAACCCTTAACCGTTGAGTTTCTCCTTTTATAAAAGTAAAATGTTTCGAATTCAAGTAAGGGACCATACATAGGGGCGAGGGTTAAATTGTTTATAGGACTAAAAGTCCTCTATATGCCATAAATGTATAGATATAATTGTATTGTGTCTATTAATAAGATGGAAGGTGATGCCAAAGTCAATTATTAAATAGGAGAAGGAGGTTCATAGTAGTTCAATTGTCATTAATAACTTCATTGTTTGAAGACTAGGAGAAGTAATGTTTCCCAAACATACTAATATTTTTTTTATTTTTTTTGGGTAAATTGGTGTACATTACACAATCACACATGCAATGCAAGAGAGAAATATTATGCTTGACATCTAGGAAGAATATAATCATGAATCATATTATTGGTATGCTTTTGGAGCCGATTATGATGATTGGTGTATGGACAGTTGTCATTTATGGGATGACAACCACTTCCATCTTCTATTTGATGACCCTATGCCTTGTAAGGTGGAGCACATATTTGAGAGTATGCAATAGACTTATATGCATATTCATATTCATTTTTCTTATTCTCCAATACTAGTGGCTGAATTTTTTGTCCAATTCGATATAATTGGATCCACATGACCAGTGTAAATATTTAAAGCATCATTTTCATATGGCTATTGAGTTTTGATATCTTCATTGTGGATTTCACATGATCACTTTGACATGAAACCTAGGTTTATAGTGGAGGTTGGACTAATTCAACATGGTGTCTTACACTCCCACATGGGACCCTGTTTCTATGGAATACTTCAACATTTCGGTCCACACTTATCCATGGGACCCTAGTATATGGTTGCACACCCTCATAACATGTGTTGAGAACACACCTTCATAAGGGGGATGGAATGTAGTGTAGCAAGGGAGAATAATATGGGGTACATATGGAGGTACTAATGGGAATAATAATAGATAAATAGTTTTATGTATAAAGGCTACTTTTAATAAATAAGGCCTATTGTGAATGTAATAAATGTAAGAGGACTTACTAGAAGGTTTTGCTTCTAGAATGTTCCTCCTCTATAATGTTCTTAGGTGGTTGGTAGCACTATATAAAGGGGTTCCAGAAATGTAATGGGAAATTTAATAAGTATTGTAATTGGAGTGGTAGCTCATTAGGAGGGTGCCCCCTCAAAGAGGGAATTTATCATGAGTGGATCCCTTGCTTAAAAGGATCGATTTTATGGTGTTCCCCTACGTTAATGGTTTTCTATATAACAAAAACGATTTTCTATATTTTTCTTAGATATATTGTGATATTTTTGTATTCGGGTCTTTGGTATTTAACAAGTATAAACATAGTTGGTCATGTGTAGTGGCTTGAGGTGTTGTTCTTGTCCCTTGATGCCAAAAATATTCCATCAAGGCATAAAGCTTTGGTTTCATCCCTCAATCATTTCAATGGTATTGCGACCCATTTCTAGTGCTTAAAACCTCTTGATGTCATTGACAACCCCACTCTTAGGCCAAGGGTACCCTCAAGAGGTACCATTTGGTTGCTCAAGGTATCTTTCTTGATCCTAGATTCCTAGAGGCTTCCTTTAAGGCCCAAGGCTTGTGTTTTCTCCCTTAATAATGTCTATGGATCTGAGACCCATTCCTAGTCCTAGTTCCTCCAATTTTCCCATATCATTATTCTAAATCCAAGGATCCTCTCAAGATGTTGTTTGTATTTCTTTAGCACATCTAGAATCTTATATTAGTGCTTAAGACCTAGGTTTCTTCCCTCAACCATGTTAGGGGCTAGTAGGCCTATCCCTAGTTATCAAAACCTAGTAATGGTATACATTCCCACACATAGAGGCTAAGAATAACATTAGGAAGACGTGCGGTGACCTTTGAGATGTCTTTCTTGGTCCCAAATTTTTGAACGCTTATTTTAGGGCCTAAGGTAGAGTATTCTCCATGGCTGTGAAACCCATAACTATTTCTTAAAACCTAATAACGACATTGATAGCCATCAAGCAATTCACTAATATTTATAAAAATATTCTCAATCAAATAATTAAATTTCAATTCAAATCACTTCTATTATTATTTGTATAATCGTCTTTGTTTTGTTCGTGGTGCAATGCTTTATAAATGAATCTTGAGAATTTATTTTTTTTAATTTTATAAAAATAAATAATTAAATTGAGTTATTTACAAAATAATTATGTATGGATTTGTTGTTTTGTGGTGCAAAGCCTAATTAATGAATCTTGAGCATTTACTCGTTTGAATAAAAAAAAAACTAAATAATTGAGTTAATTTGTTTACATAATATTTTTTGTTTTTACATTGTTGTGTTTATGGTGAAAAATACCATAAGTAAATCATATTTGTACATGTCCATGTGGTAAATAAGGTCTCATCACCACTTTATTGTACTTGCCAAT
The DNA here is from genome assembly GCA_032191745.1 of Picea mariana. Lineage (NCBI taxonomy): Eukaryota > Viridiplantae > Streptophyta > Pinopsida > Pinales > Pinaceae > Picea > Picea mariana. Next base: position 19,596 of record JASDQU010436557.1, read on the forward strand.
GTATTATTTCTCTTAACATATATGATGGTATCCATTCTAATAAGGTTAGAAAATATTGTCACCACCTTAACATGAAAAAACATAATTGGTGTTAGTAACACCACCTTAACACCACAAAATACAAAATGTGTTAGTACCACCACCTTAACACCATCAAATATAAATGGAGCTAAAATATGGTATTTCCTATTGAAAATCTAGGGGTTAGAAAAATGTATTCTTTTGGGCACATGAATTATGATATTTCCATAAGTTCTCTTCTCTTGTGTGATAAATATATTGGTTCCCCTTGTGGGGTAGTGTGCATTGTACAACATGGAATTTAGTCCCCATTTTCCAATGTTCAAATACCATGGGGTGACTCTAGTAGTATTGTGTGTGGGAAATTTGTATATATTGTTACGAGGAAAATCTCTCTATGGCTAGGGTAAACCACAACAGACGGAAATGACTATAGAAATAAACTCTCTTCTCAAGTATGCTATGAAGAAAAATATGCTAGCAAGACAAGATAAAATGCCTACCTCTTCCAGACGTTTGATGAAGTCAACCATTGAGAACTTGAAACAAAGAAATATACCTACAAATAGTCCTCAACAACCAAGAAAAGCAAGCATATGGTGATAATAAATTATGTTAGCACATTCAATAGCATAATCCATTAATAAACATCACAAATACACCCATGGAATAATAATTCAAATATTTGCAAGATATCAATTGGACAGGAAAAGAGTATTTCTATTAATATATATGATCAGCAAAAGTGAAAAAGTTACAGACTTCTGTGTCAGCACGATTCAGAACCGAGAAACTAAGTTCCTTCTAGTTGGGCCTCCACCACTTTAATCCTCTAGCAAAGGCAAGATCATAAAAGAGAAATAATGAGGTTCTCAATTAATAAGGGAAGATCTTGGGGGTTGAACACTGTTTTCAGACTTAAAGAAAAAAGGGATGTTGACTCAATATGAAGTAAATAATTTCTCCAGAGTAACCTCTCTCTCAAAGTTAAATTTTTTCTCTCCTTTCAATAGCTCGGAATTGTCCCATTTATAGCCTTCAAAATGGAACTGAAGGGCTGAGTCAGAACGTTTCTACTATATGGAAGACCAATGATCATAGATCTCCTATCGTTACATGGAAACCCAACATTAATTTTAATTTTTTGGCACAAATCCCAATGTACGCTAGTTGTAGTGGTGCAGTCTGCATATACACATGTTGTATAGTAGGAAATATGCGTACATGTGAAAAAATATGCATTTTTAGCTTCGGATCTTACAAACAGGGATGATAAGTCTGCATGGGGAAATGGAAAAAGACCTTTTGTGAAAGACTTCATAGTGTTATAACCCTAATTTGCACCATACGTGCTTACCTGGCATCAGGCCATCTCAAATCCCTTCTTTGTCAAAACACTATTGAGCAACTCTTTAAAAAACCTCTTTTATAAGGGCCCACGTTCCCTACTCCATTATTGAACGTGTGTACATGCTAGTTGACCTAAAACAGCCCGCGTGGACCTACAAAAGCACGAAAAAAAAAAAGTTGTCGATGGAACACACAACTTTGGGTGACTTAACTGAAACTCCCAGCCATGCATGGCCGAGGGTCCATCCAAATACCTAGCTTCTTCTAGCCTATAAAAGAAGGGTTAGGGATCCCATTTGGAAGAGGAGAATAAGAGTAAAGAAACTCTACCCAATTTCACATTCCCATTGTACCAACCCTTTAGCCATCCTTGTGCAAAGACAGATACAAAGCAAAGAAGTTGGAGGACATTTCAAGAGGAGCCCAAGATCAGGATTCGCGAAGCAGTGGTCAATCTCGACATTGTAAGTTGATTCATTAAAGTTAATAATAAAGAAATGCTTTTCCCATCCCACTATATGAGTTCTTCATAGTTTAGTAAATATATGTTTGAATCTCTAACCCATTAGTCTGTAGGTAAAATACATGTGTAGTTTGTTGCTTGTTTTGTATGCAGGTCAGCCTTGGGAGGAGAGATGCTAACAAGTTATAAGGCATGAATAAGGATCGGCATCGAACATATGGATCAAGGTATGTTGGTCTAACCATGTATTAGTTGAAAAGAAATGGGGATTAGGTCTGGGGGCGAAGGTAGAAAGTAGGTTTCTTTTGGTCATATCTGCATGCATAATATAACCCTATTTGCTAGTCTGTATGGGGATTTCCCACCACAACACATAGGGCGAGACAAATATTTTTGTAACATATGCCCCCTAATGTGTGAGATCAAAGGAGTATCTATGATGGCTGAAATACATTATAAATAACACAGAAGTGGAGTGATGGGGAACTAGCTGGAAGAAATAGTTGTTCATTACATTTTGCACTAACTTCGCATAAATGGCTGCCAATAGATGTACACTACATATCAATGTGAAAATATACAAAGCAACTGTCCGTGGTCATGAATAGGAAAATACAAATGCGGTTACATGCCTAAAGCTTTCATAGTCACGAACAAGGCCCACTATAACCAATCTCAAAACCAATATGAAGATATCTGTATACAATGAAGTACAATCTGATCTCCCATGATCACTGAACTCATATAGGTACTAGTCCAATGAAAAGGAAGCAACAACTCAGGAAAGTTGTGGCCACATACTGATGTCTTCAAGTGTTCTACAAAATATGCCAAGGGTGCAAGTCTACATCATGTGAATAAAGGAGTTGAGGTTGAACACAATGAGATATCGTTTGATTACCGGTCATTCAGGTATACCATTAAAAAATGTGAGACAACCTACCGATAATGAAAGTAGGTATCAAGGCACCGAGTACATTATTACAAGTGTGAATAAAGAATTCGATGTCGAACACCTGAAGAATCCATCGATCACGAGACATTGATGCATTCCCAACTGTCGATGGTGAGAGAACCTGCCACTAATGACTGCAAGATTCAAGGTACTCATAAGACTCTAGGTCTCGTTTCCCAAAAATGAGTCGAATTCGATGGAAGGAGACCCACTGAAGAAGAGCATTAAGGCATCTTTCATTAGTCAGCACAAGGTACAAAGAAAGAACTTCATGATTTGGTGGAGATCGAATGAATAACATGTTCATGAACCAACGACCTTCTACATCTTTTGTGAGTGCCAAGTGCAAGCGATACACAAAAATGACAAAGGTGAGAAAACCACAAATAATGCTAATGGAATCCAAGACACTGCACGAATCCCAATGTGTGAATAGATGTCTTGTCGTCAAACATAAGGGAAACCACCCAACCAACGATCAATGATGAAATGTCGATTGTTGGGTTCAAGGTTGCCTACCAATGATGAAAGTAGGACCAGGGTGCATGATAGGACTACAATATCATGTGATTCTGAGGAAAACTAAGGGTATGGACGACATGAAAAGTCAAGAGTTCTGAGAAGTGGCTTACACGGGTTGATAGAATTACATTTAACAAGAGCATGAGACAAATGGAAGACTTCGGCAACATAGAATTAATGATGAAATCATGAGATGCAAGAGGCATCAATGAAATTCTCTATAGGGACTGGAAGAGTAACCAGTTGGTAGAGAAGACTCTATAATGAGCTCAACTTCCTAATGCCATCCTAATCCCAAAATTATGATGAAAAATGTATGCAATAAATTTGTTATTTGTTCAAAGGTGACACGATTACGACCAATATAAGATAATACTCCCTTCCCGTCCATCTTTTTTTTTCATAGACAATTAAATGCTATGATACATAGGAGGAAACGAGTGTCATAAGTAAGCAAAATTGGTTCCAGTGGTGGAACATACCTATGTTAAATGCAAGGAGATGCATGTGGGATATGGACACGTGGGGGAATGTTCCCTCCTAGGTATAGGGTATCAAATTGTGAAGGATATAAACAAAGCTCTACTTGGTTGAGGATGCAAAAACTATTGAGGCAAATGATTTATAATGCAAAGTGAGAACCAACTATAGGCTCAATACTGCAAACAAGGAAATGAGATACAATCACAACTTAATGCCAAAAATGTCATTTTTATGACTTTTAGTCTACTTGGTGTGAAAAAGGGATAAACTTGTATCAAATAGACGTCCTTTCAAATCCAATTTACGAGTGTGAAAGAGACAAGTTCACTTGGCAATCTTTTTCGTTTTTTGAAGATGAGTTGGAAAAGAAATTAAATTAAACTCAGTTGAGAGTCCTCTAGGTATAAGAAAACATGTTATTGAGTGATAAATTAGGCTCAACATAAATTCATGTACTAGCTATGAAGAACTCCTAGTCCTATGGAAAAAATATTTGCATGGGCACCAAATGAAGTAGGGGATATAACTAGGGCACCCATGTTTGGTAAGTCTCTACCACTTGATAATGACACAACTTATAACAGATGGAAGGTTATGTGTCGCAACAAATGGTTTCATACCTAAGGCATAAAAATTGACAGTTATAGGATGATGCGAAAATGCATTATGGAATGGATACCTATCCTATATGTTGAGTAATCAAAATGCCTGCATGTGGTGACAAACGACCAACATAACATTGAAATCCGCAAGAATACCTAGTAAAAACTACAAAAACCAACTCAATCCACCTTTGTATTAGTCCATTAGGTGAAAAAATGACTCAAAACTATAGGAATTGGGTAAAAACTGCTTATAAATAGTAACAAAACCAAAAATTACTATACCATTTTGATTTTTTATCCAAATAGTAAAAATTGGAGCAAAATACCTCTGAGATTCAATTGGTGATTGTGGGAGCGTTAGGAGACAAAATAAAAAACCGTCTGGACCAAGTAACTCCTCTTCCCATCCTCTTTATTTCCAGTGGGTTAAATTTTTAAATTAGTTTTCAAATTTTGAGTAATTTATGGCATAAGTTGTGTAATTCGGTGTACGCGATTTGTCCTTTATCGGGTCACATATACGATGGGTTATACACGCTTGTGAAAACTACAGGGAGCATATACCCAGCCCTATATGTGATTGTAAGTGAAGCATCTCGTGTACAAGCACACAATCAATGATTTCTATGGTTGCTAACTCAAGTTTTGACTTTCATCTCGCAGTATGGTTCTTGAATGGAGAGAAAGAGAGCACGAGGAGGTCGATGTTGTTGTGGATTGAGATTCTAGGGACCAACTGGCCTTGAAAAGATGTGTTGTATATACATTTTGGGCACTTAAAGGGATGAGGGCCCGAGTGAGGTTGCTTGAGATGCTTGTGGGTTACTGGGACCTTAAGAGTGAAAGCTTCAACCTCGAGGGGCAACCATTAAGGATTGAAGTAGAGGATATCTACCTTTTGACTGAATTATCATACCGGGGAGAGTTTGTAAACCTCAAATCATGGGGAGTAGGGAGAAGAATGAAAATAGAGGAGTACATAGACACCCACTATGTAGCAGGGATTCCGAAGGTCGAGAGTCAACTCCCCATCCGAGTGATAAAAAATATTAGCCTGAAGATTGTTGTCCTCGTGTTGACCAGGATCACAGGTTTGGTTTCATTGCACCAGGCATCAAGGTCACTCATGTTCTATGTAGTAGAGTTCTTGAGACCCACAATATATGACTGGTGTACCTCACTACTAGAAAATATGAAGAGCCAGTTGATAGAGTGCAAATAGGGAAGTAAGAGGAACTTTTTGTTTGCCTCTATCCTATGCAGTTTGTTCTTCGAGCGGGTTCCAGGTTTGGGATCTAGAGTCAAGATTCTTCCAAGATGACCTCACGATCCAGCCATGGAATGATGGACAGAGGTAATGAGACGACAGGGGGAAGGTAGGGTGTCCACACCCTAAAACAAGGATTTCTTCTACTGGTGGCAGTGAAAAGTCATCACTCTAGATGACTATCCCTCTGCAGAGATCAACTTCAGAGGATATCCGTACATGCCACTTCCACCAAGGACTGCCTATGGGGACATAGGTACGTCAAATGTTTTTAAATATTTCACTTTTTTGTATTTTTGTATAGTAGAACAAAAATATTTTTTGGATGATTCTTAAGTACTAACTAGACACTTGTGTAACACAGACATGGGTCCACGATGACCAGGAGGGCTTCCTTGACATCGATGGAGGAACCAGGGAGACAAGGCGGTGGTAGGAGAAGCTGAGAGAGTCCTACAAAACGTGTAGGGAAACCTGTCTTGTTTGACTCATAGGATTCCCATGGTTCAGGTAGAGGATCTGTCGGAATCCATGCAGCAACAAGTGGTTGGTGTGCCCAGAGCTTGGGTGCGACTCTTTCGGCATATCGAAAACACCGTAGTTTGTTACCATGACACACATCTAGTGCCACAGGCATAGATGTTGTAGATATTGCAGTACCGACTGTATATGTGTATTGAGGGTATTAGCCCTAATTTTGTACTATAAACACCATATTTTTTTGAAATATATATAAAACATGGATCTTCGACTTTACTTATATTTTACAATCTGTACATTGATGAGATGGTTTTCTTTGCTTTAGTTATGTGACAAATGCCAATCTAAAACAAAATTAGCATAAGCATCAGATACATGATTAGAACTCCTAGGAATGTGATAATATGTAATAAAATCAAACTTTCATTCTAAAATATGTACCCATAGGAATCGTCAAAGTAAAGTAGGATCACACGTGTAGTAACTATTGTTCAACTAACATACTACTAACTCGGAATCCAACTGAACTTTTAAAGAGAGAATACCATGTGAGATAGCATCACGCAATAGTTCTATAACGATGCGATATTCGACCACATTATTTGTGGATGGCCCTAGGAATACGCCACTTGAAGATACTAGTAGACCCTTGGGTGAGAAAACAACCCAAGCGATGGAAGCCAAGTTATGTGTATGATGATTGGCTCCGTCTGTGAATACTAGGTAGATTGATGACTACGTTGAAATCTACCAACCAAGGGAAAGTTCGATAAGCAAGTTGAAGATGAAAAGAAAGGGAAAATATATATACACTAAATTACATTAGTATACAAAGAGTTCTTCCTGATCTTAGGGCTCAGGAATAATATATTTTCAAGTAGAGCCCATTCCTGGGCTCGACCAACATGTTCCCTTCATAATATTCTAACTCATAGGCTCATTTTTTTAAGACACATCGCACGATATAAGGACTGTGCCACATGGGTTTAAACTTTCTTGCCTCCAACAATTCTTTGGCGTGATCATATAAGAGGACCAAGGCACCCTCAGCGTACAACCGAGGACAGACAGACTTATCGTAATGGACCTTGACACATATTTTGTTCGCCTCAATAGCCATAGAGGCATCTCGACACTGCTCATCAAGACTCTCTATGTGTACAAGGTGTCGCTCGAGATCGGAAGTGTCAGGCAAGAGAGCGACTGCCAATTTAAGAGAAGGGATTTTGCAAATGGCTATTGGGGAAAAAGAAAATGATAAATGTGTTGTTGTTCATTTTCTTTTTCACCTCAATAGCCATTTGGTAAATGTGTTTTTGTTCATTTGCTTTTTCGCCTGAATAGTCATTTGGTAAATGTGTTGTTGTTCATTTGTTTTTTCACTGCTGTAATTTTCAGATTGCTTAGTATCTTGTATTTTTTCTCATAGTTATAGTAAATGCATGTGGTACCCTTGCTTTATTGGTGAATAACTATAGGAGGTTGAAATCTCGTGTGGATCTTGGTTTCCGAACTTGTAGACCACATTTAATGCTTTTTGGACTCGCTTTTGTATCATATTAATATTAAAATTAGCTAGCTTTAAAAAAATAAATTGGAAACAACCACTTTACAAAATATTAATATTAACAAAAACACCATTAAAATTAAATTAAAAAATATATTATAATAAAATTTTAAAAAGAAAAAAAGAAAAAAAATACTAAAAAAATTATTTACTCAAACTTAAAAATAAAATTATAAAAATATTGAAATAAATTATTTATCTTTTAATCAACTCTTTTGAACTTAATAAATTTAAATTAATTTCAATAAACCGTAATCAATATCAATATCACTAAATATTATTAAAAGTTATTACGCTGAAAGGCGTACACCTATTGACAATGGGCACAATTAATGATCTTTTAATCTTAAATTCTAATCTGATGGCTAAGCATTGAAGATGCTAGCATATTCTTAGTCGTCCTCCAAATTCTATGCTTAAGATTTATTGTTCATAACTTACATGCATTTATGAAGGCATCCGTTAACATGTTTACTTTTTTACATTTACCTAATCACATTATAAATTTACTGTAAAAATACATAATTTCCACGTTCAAATGATTAAGGAGGATTGAAATTTATGCGGGCCATGTTTATATCATTAAAAAACACTATGCACACATTTCATTTTGGTGTCACTCATTCATTTTTTATATATGAAACGAACATTTAATATTCATCTGTCATTATCCAAAACACACTCAAATCATACCATACCTTCATGCGCATGGTCTAATTTCTGTCGCGCTCTGTGTTGGAGTCAGCTCAGTCACAACTCTTGTTCTGAATGGAACCTTTTCGACGTTCTCCAACCGCGAGTCTACTGTGCTAGTAATTTATACCAACAAAAATTCTTCGTTGTACAATACATCCCACTAATATCTTTCAATTTATTTTTCACTCACAAACTTATTCTATACACTGAACACAAACTATCTTCTGAATATTGTATCCTATAAACTGAACACAAACTATCTTTACAGCACCATAAACTGAACGTAAATGTATGTAAGACAGATGTCTTATAATACTGAGAATATTTAATGTGAATTCATCAATACTCGTGTCGATTTGGGGAAGATGTTGAAGTATTTAAAGAGACTTCTAGTATTGAACACGGATTGATCAGAATTGGTGCGGGTCACAATCTCCATTTGGAGATCTAGGCAATCTAGCGGGCCATGTCCATTTTCCCTCTGTACTTTTGATGAGGCCTTTATTTTCTTCTTGCCACCAATGGGGTGGGATATGAAGGCTATCGATCAATAAATCATAGTTCTTGTTGACAAGTGTTGGATCTCTACCTGAAGAACTAAAAGGCTCGTTCTCCCCAACAAAGCCATCAAGTAAATGGAGATAAATCTCTAAACTATGAAAGTCAGAAAGATTATGAGTGGGCTTCAAAAAGGGAGAGTTTTGGTTGTCGAGAGTAACCTCGATGCCAACGTGGAAATATGTTCAGGGCAACCAACTTAAGATTTTTCTTAGCGATCCCATATTTTTGTTAATAAACAGTCCACGGACCCTAGGAAAAACATCATGCTTGTTTACCAAACTCAAAACTTTTATGGGAATTTCCTCCATTCGTCGAGCGAACGTTATTGTTTCAGAAGTCGTGTTAACTCGCCCACTACAATATCTCTAGCACTTCTACTGCATTTTTGAGAATCTTCATCTGTGGAAGTATAACAATATAGAATTCCCTTTTCTGCTTAGATATTTGCATTTGCAAATTTTTGTGCATTCACATCAGTTGGCCTGCGAGCTGCCTTGTTATGAGATAGTCCAGTGGGAACTAATATGTATGTGAAATTTTGTATCCATTCTTCCAGTGTTCTCGTTCCTCGCCACGCAATAACGATGTCACGTCGTCCCAGTCTCTCTATCTCAATTGGATCTATGCGAATGGAAATAAATCCAATCCAAACAGCTCCCTCTGTATTGGAGTATATATATTTGGTTACCTGATAACCAGAATTAAAGAAGCCCATTTTCTGAAATAGAGAGCGTTTGTTGTTTTTACAAGTTCCATAATATTCAGATTATTCTTTTTTGTTAAATATAATGTAACCTCAATAGGATGACTGTACACTGCCAGCTGTCCTGGCCAGCTGTACTATCATTTCTTAATTTTCTTGAGCCTATTTAGCTCAGCTAGTTTCCCCTTTCATTTGTACTCTTTTTCTCTATATTCCTAATATACTCAATACTGTTTTCTTCTCTATTCTTTTCTCTATACTTCTTGCTTTTCATTTTATCATGGTATCAGAGCTTTAGCAGTAAGCCTCTTCACATAGTCTGGAAAGGAACCCAATCCTCAACAATGCAAAGCTTAAACCGACAACCAGAGCACATAGGACATAGTTTCTTCACAAGGCTTGGAGAGCAGTCTGCCATCCGCTCAAAAGAATTCACAGAAAGATCACACGAGGAAGTAGAGTGTTATACGCTCAAAAGATTGAGGGAGCAGAAAACACGGAAGGAGAAAGTGTAAAGAATCATGAACATTTAAAGATTTGTCAAAGATTCACAAAGAAGAGTTGCATGAGGCATAAACATTTAAAGAATTAAAAGAAATTCATTCAATTTCGTGAAATATTGTTGCAGAAGGCAGAAACATCTAAAGATTTTGTTAAATTCTTTCAAATTCATGAAAGATTGTTGCAGAGGGAAGAAAGATTTAAATAATTCATGAAAGTCTTTCAAATTCGTGAAAGATTCACGAATTTCCTACTTCAGGAGAAACTCTTTGAAAGAAAATCAAAGAACACGCTAAAGAAGAAAAGGAAGCAGATGCAGCCGTAAGATCGGTTCTCCTAACAGATCTAAGGTGTTAATCGAGTTCAGAAAGGACGAGGAGCGAGCAGAAAAGGAAAAATATTTTCAGTCGTTCAGATTTAGCGAATAGGACCTATAACCATCAGATCCGGGAGAAAGGGCATGAGGTTTAGTCCTCTGGAGCACACAGGAGAAAATACGACTTGCGAAATCACGAAATCTGGAAATCGTTGGGACCGTCCATCAATGAAGACATGTGGAAAGATCTTGGCATTTCGCTGACTCACGGGGAGTAAGGG
>JASDQU010436557.1:33931-48313 GCA_032191745.1 Picea mariana
CACATAAAACACTAGTGTATTGTGAATGTGTGTGATTGTTTATTTATTACTCCTCATTATTGGATAATAATTCTACATTGATATAACATTTGAAGAAAAATGATTATAATTACGTTATTACTGATTCACCCCCCCTCTTAGTAATCCAACACCACTTCCATCTTCTATTTGATGACCCTACTCCTTGTAAGGTGGAGCACATATTTGAGAGTATGCAATAGACTTATATTCATATTCGTATTCATTTTTCCTATTCTCGAATACTAGGGGATGAATTTTTTGGCCAAATCGATATAATTGGATCCACATGACCAGTGTAAATATTTAAAGCATCATTTTCATATGGCTATTGAGTTCTGATATCTTCATTGTGGATTTCACATGAGCACTTTAACATGAGACCTAGGTTTATAGTGGAGATTGGACTAATTCAACATGGTGTCTTACACTCCCACATGGGACCTTGTTTCTATGGAATACTTCAACATTTCGGTCCACACTTATCCATAGGACCCTAGTATATGGTTGTACACCCTCATAACAAGTGTTGAGGAACACACTTTCATAAGGGGGATTGAATGTAGTGTAGCAAGGGAGAATAATATGGGGTACATATGGTGGTACTAATGGGAATAATAGTAGATAAGTAGTTTTATGTATAAAGGCTACTTTTAATAAATAAGGCCTATTGTGAATGTAATAAATGTAAGAGGACTTACTAGTAGGTTTTTCTTCTAGAATGTTCCTCCTCTATAATGTTCTTAGGTGGTTGGTAGCACTATATAAATGGGTTCCATAAATGTAATGGGAAAGTTAATACGTATTGTAATTGGAGTGGTAGTTCATTAGGAGGGTGCCCCCTCAAAGAGGGAATTCATCATGAGTGGATCCCTTGCTTAAAAGGATCGATTGTATGGTGTTCCCCTACCTTAAGGGTTTTCTATATAACAAAAATGATTTTCTATATTTTTCTTATATATATTGTGATATTTTTGTATTCAGGTCTTTGGTATTTAACGAGTATAAACATAGTAGGTCATGTGTAGTGGCTTGAGGTGTTGTTCTTGTCCCTTGATGCCAAAAATATTCCATCAAGGCATAAGGCTTTGGTTTCATCCCTCAATCATTTCAATGGTAGTGGGACCCATTTCTAGTGCTTAAAACCACTTGATGTCATTGACAACCCCACTCTTAGGCCAAGGGTACCCTCAAGAGGTACAATTTGGTTGCTCAAGGTATATTTCTTGATCCTAGATTCCTAGAGGCTTCCTTTAAGGCCCAAGGCTTGTGTTTTTTCCCTTAATAATGTCTATGGATCTGAGACCCATTCCTAGTTTTAGTTCCTCCAATTTTCCCATATCATTATTCTAAATCCAAGGATCCTCTAAAGATGTTGTTTGTATTTATTTAGCACATCTCAAAGCTTCTATTAGTGCTTAAGACCTAGGTTTCTTCCCTCAACCATGTTAGGGGCCAGTAGGCCTATCCCTAGTTATCAAAACCTAGTAATGGTATACATTCCCACACATAGAAGCTAAGAATAACATTAGGAAGACATGTGGTGACCTTTGAGATGTCTTTCTTGGTCCCAAATTTTTGAACGCTTATTTTAGGGCCTAAGGTAGAGTATTCTCCATGGCTGTGAAACCCATAACTATTTCTTAAAACCTAATAACGACATTGATAGCCATCAAGCAATTCACTAATATTTATAAAAATATTCTCAATCAAATAATTAAATTTCAATTCAAATCACTTATATTACTATTTGTATAATTGTCTTTGTTTTGTTTGTGGTGCAATGCTTTATAAATGAATCTTGAGAATTTTGTTTTTTAATTATATAAAAATAAATAATTGAATTGAGTTATTTGCAAAATAATTATTTATGGATTTTTTGTTTTGTGGTGGAAATCCTAACTAATGAATCTTGAGCATTTATTTGTTTGAATAAAAAAAAAAACTAAATAATTGAGTTAATTTGTTTACATAATAATTTTTTTTTTTACATTGTTGTGTTTATGGTGAAAAATACCATAAGTAAATCATATTTGTACATGTCCATCTGGTAAATAGGGTCTGATCACCACTTTATTGTACTTGCCAATGTATTATTTCTCTTAACATATATGATGGTATCCATTCTAATAAGGTTAGAAAATATTGTCACCACCTTAACACGAAAAAACATAATTGGTGTTAGTAACACCACCTTAACACCGCAAAATACAAAATGTGTTAGCACCACCACCTTAACACCATCAAATATAAATGGAGCTAAAATATGGTATTTCCTATTGAAAGTCTATGGGTTAGAAAAATATATTCTTTTGGGCACATGAATTATGATATTTCCATAAGTTGTCTTCTCTTGTGTGATAAATATATTGGTTCCCCTTGTGGGGTAGTGTGAATTGTACAACATGGAGTTTATTCCCCATTTTCCTATGTTCAAATACCATGGGGTGTCTCTAGTAGTATTGTGTGTGGGAAATTTGTATATATTGTTACGAGCAAAATCTCTCTATGGCTAGGGTAAACTACAACAGACGGAAATGACTATAGAAATAAACTCTCTTCTCAAGTATGCTATGAAAAAAAATATGCTAGCAAGACAAGATAAAATGCATACCTCTTCCAAATGTTTGATGAAGTCAACCATTGAGCACTTGAACCAAAGAAATATACCTACAACTAGTCCTCAACAACCAAGAAAAGCAAGCATATGGTGATAATAAATTATGTTAGCACATTCAATAGCATAATCCATTAATAAACATCACAAATACACCCATGGAATAATAATTCAAATGTTTGCAAGATATCAATTGGACAAGAAAAGAGTATTTCTATTAATATATATAATCAACAAAAGTGAAAAAGTTACAGACTTCTTTGTCAGCACGATTCAAAACCGAGAAACTAAGTTCCTTCTAGTTGGGCCTCCACCACTTTAATCCTCCAGCAAAGGAAAACTCATAAAAGAAAAATAATGTGGTTCTCAATTAATAAGGGAAGATATTGGGGGTTGAACATTGTTTTCAGACTTAAAGAAAAAAGGGATGCTGACTCAATATGAAGTAAATAATTTCTCCAGAGTAACCTCTCTCTCAAAGTTAAATTCTTTCTCTCCTTTCCATAGCTCATAATTGTCCCATTTATAGCCTTCAAAATGGAGTTGAAGGGCTGAGTCAAAATGTTTCTAGTATATGGAAGACCAAGTATCATAGATCTCTTGTTGTGACATGGAAACCCAACATTAATTTTCATTTTTTGGCACAAATCCCAATGTACACTAGTAGTAGTGGTGCAGTCTACATATACACATGTTGTATAGTAGGAAATATGCGTACATGTGGGAAAAATGCATTTTTAGCTTCGGATCTTACAAACAGGGATGATAAGTCTGCATGGGGAAATGGAAAAAGACCTTTTGTGCAAGATTGCATAGTGTTATAACCCTAATTTGCACCATACGTGCTTACCTAGCATCATGCCATCTCAGATCCCTTCTTTGTCAAAACACTGCTGAACAACTATTTAAAAAACCTCTTTTATAAGGGCCCACGTGCCCTACTCCATTATTGAACGCATGTACATGATAGCTAACCTAAAATAGCCTGTGTGGACCTACAAAAGCATGAAAAAATAAATTGTTTTGATGGAACACACAACTTTGGGTGACTTAACTGAAACTCCTAGCCATGCATGGCCGAGGGTCTGTCCAAATACTTAGCTTCTTCTAGCCTATAAAAGAAGGGTTAGGGGTCCCATTTGGAAGAGGAGAATAAGAGTAAAGAAACTCTACCCAATTTCACATTCCCATTGTACCAACCCTTTAGCCATCCTTGTGCAAAGACAAATACAAAGAAAAGAAGTTGGAGGACATTTCAAGAGGAGCCCAGGATTAGGATTTGCAGAGCAGTGGTCGGTCTTGACATTGTAATTCGATTCATTAAAGTTAATAATAAAGATATGATTTTCCCATCCCACTATATGATTTCTTCATAGTTTAGTAAATATATGTTTGAATCTCTAACCCATTAGTCTATAGGTAAAATGCATGTGTAGTTTGTTGCTTGTTTTGTATGTAGGTTAGCCTTGGGAGGAGAGATGCTAACAAGAGATCAAGCGTGAATAAGGATCGACATCGAACATATGGAACAAGGTATGTTCTTATAACCATGTATTAGTTGAAAAGAAATGGGGATTAGGTCTGGGGACGAAGGTAGAAAGTAGGTTTCTTTTGGTCATATCTGCATGCATAATATAACCCTGTTTGCTAGTCCGTATGGGGATTTCCCACCACAACACATAGGGTGAGACAAATATTTATGTAACATATGCCCCCTAATGTGTGATATCATAGGAGTATCTATGATGGTCGAAATACATTATAAATAACACAGAAGTGGAGTGATAGGGAACTAGCTGGAAGAAATAGTTGCTCATTACATTTTGCACTGACTTCGCATACATGGCTTCCAATAGAAGTACACTACATATCAATATGAAAATATACAAAGCAATTGTCCGTGGTCATGAATAGGAAAATACAAATGCAGTTACATGCATGAAGCTTTCATAGTCACGAACAAGGCCCACTATAACCAATCTCAAAACCAATATGAAGATATCTGTATACAATGAAGTACAATCTGATCTCCCATGATCACTGAAGTCATATAGGTACTAGTCCAATGAAAAGGAAGAAACATCTCAGGAACGTTGCGGCCACATACTGATGTCTTCAAGTGTTCTACAAAATCTACCAAGGGTGCAAGTCTACATCATGTGAATAAAGGAGTTGAGGTTGAACACAATGAGATATCATTTGATTACCGGTCATTCAGGTATACCATTAAAAAATGTGAGACAACCTACCGATAATGAAAGTAGGTATCAAGGCAACGAGTACATTATTACAAGTGTGAATAAAGGAGTCGATGTCGAACACCTGAAGAATCCATCGATTATGAGACATTGATGCATTCCCAACTATCGATGGTGAGAGAACTTGCCACTAATGACTGCAAGATTCAAGGTACTCATAAGACTCTAGGTCTCGTTTCCCAAAAATGAGCCAAATTTGATGGAAGGAGACCCATTGAAAGGAGAGCATTAAGGCATCTTTCATTAGTCAACACAAGGTACAAAGCAAGAACTTCATGATTTGGTGGAGATCGAACGAATAACATGTTCACGAACCAACGACCTTCTGCATCTTTTGTGAGTGCCAAGTGCAAGTGGTACACGAAAAAAACCATCTGAATAGCAACCAATGACAAAAACTATTGAAAATGGTGAGGAAACTACCAATAAGGCTAATGAAATCCAAGACACTGCACGAATTCCAATGTGTGAATAGATGTCTTGTCATCGAACATAAGGGAAACCACCCAAACAATGATCAATGATGAAATGTCGATTGTTGGGTTCAAGGTTGCCTACCAATGATGAAAGTAGGACCAGGGTGCATGATAGGACTACAATATCATGTGATTCTGAGGAAAACTGAGGGTATGGATGACATGCAAAGTCAAGAGTTATGAGAAGTGGCTGACACAGGTTGATAGAATTACTTTGAACAAGATCATGAGACAAATGGAAGACTTCGGCAGCATAGAATTAATGATGAAATCATGATATGAAAGAGGCATCAATGAAATTCTCTATAGGGACTGGAAGAGTAACCAGTTGGTAGAGAAGACTCTATAATGAGCTCAATTTCCTAATGCCATCCTAATCCAAAAATTATGATGAAAAATGGATGCAATAACTTTGTTATTTGTTCAAAGGTGACACGATTACTACCAATATAAGATAATACTCCCTTCCCATCCATATTTTTTTTTCACAGACAATTAAATGCTATGATACATAGGAGGAAACGAATGTCACAAGTAAGAAAAATTGGTTCCAGCGGTGGAACATACCTATGTTAAATGAAAGGAGATGCATGTGGGATATGGACACATGGGGGAATGTTCCCTCCTAGGTATAGGGTATCAAATTGTGAAGGATATAAACAAAGCTCTGTTTGGTTGAGGATGCAAAAACTATTGAGGAAAATGATTTATATGCAAAGTGAGAACCAACTATAGGCTCAATACTGCAAGAAAGGAAATGAGATACAATCACAACTTAACTCCAAAAATGTCATTTTTATGACTTTTAGTCTACTTGGTGTGAAAAAGGGATAAATTTGTGTCAAATAGATATCCTTTCAAATCCAATTTATGAGTGTGAAAGAAACAAGTTCACTTGGCAATCTTTTTCATTTTCTGAAGATGAGTTGGAAAAGAGTTTAAAGTAAACTCAGTTGGGAGTCCTCTAGGTATAAGAAAACATGTTTATGAGTGATAAATGAGGCTCAACATAAATTCATGTACTAGCTATGAAGCACTCCCAGTCCTATGGAAAAAATCTCTGCATGGGCACCAAATGAAGTAGGGGATATAACTAGGGCACCCATTTTTGGTAAGTCTCTACCAATTGATAACGACACAACTTATAACAGATGGAAGGTTATGTGTCGCAACAAATGGGTTCATACCTAAGGCATAAAAATTGATAGTTATAGGATGATCCAAAAATGCATTATGGAATGGATACCTATCCTATATGCCGAGTAATCAAAATACCTACACGTGGTGACGAACGACCAACATAACGTTGAAATCCACAAGAATACCTGGTAAAAACTATAAAAACCAACTCAATCCACCTTTGTATTAGTCCATTAGGTGAAAAAATGACTCAAAACTATAGGAAGTGGGTAAAAACTGCTTATAAATAGTAACAAAACCAAAAATTACTATACCATTTTGATTTTTTACCCAAATAGTGAAAATTGGACAAAAATACCTCTGCGATTCAACTGGTGATTGTGGGAGCGTTAGGAGACAAAATAAAAAATCATCTAGACCAGGTAACTCCTCTTCCCATCCTCTTTATTTCCAGTGGGTTAAATTTTTAAATTAGGTTTCAAATTTTGAGTAATTTATGGCATAATTTGTGTAATTCGGTGTATGCAATTTGTCCTTTATCGGGTCACATATACGATGGGTTATACACGCCTGTGAAAACTACATGGAGCATATACCCAACCCTTTATGTGATTGTAAGTGAAGAATCTCACGTACAAGCACACAATCAATGATTTCTATGGTTGCTAACTCAAGTTTTGACTTTCATCTCGCAGTATGGTTCTTGAATGGAGAGAAAGAGACCACAAGGAGGTCGATGTTGTTGTGGATCGATATTCCAGGGACCAACTGGCCTTGAAAAGATGTGTCTTATATACACTTTGGGCACTTAAAGAGATGAGATCCCAAGTGAGGTTGCTTGAGATGCTTGTGGGTTACTGGGACCTTAAGAGTGAAAGCTTCAACCTCGAGGGGAAACCATTAAGGATTGAAGTAGAGGATATCTACCTTTTGACTGAATTATCACGCTGGGGAGAGGTTGTAAACCTCAAATCATGGGGAGCAGGGAGCAGAATGAAAATAGAGGAGTGCATAGACACCCACTATGTAGCAGGGATTCCGAAGGTCGAGAGTCAACTCCCCATCCGAGTGATAAAAAATATCAGCCTGAAGATTGTTGTCCTCGTGTTGACCAGGATCACAGGTTCAGTTTCATTGCCCCAGGCATAAAGGCCACTCATGTTCTATGTAGTAGAGTGCTTGAGACCCACAATATATGACTGGTGTACCTCACTACTGGCATATATGAAGAGGCAGTTGATAGAGTGCAAATAGGGAAGTAAGAGGAACTTTTTGTTTTCCTCTATCCTATGCAGTTTGTTCTTCGAGTGGGTTCCAGGTTTGGGATCTAAAGTCAAGATTCTTCTAAGATGACCTCATGATCCAACCATGGAATGATGGACAGAGGTAATGATATGACAGGGGGGAGGTAGGGTGTCCACATCCTACAACAAGGATTTCTTCTACTAGTGGCAACGACAAGTCATCGCTCTAGATGATTATCCCTCTACAGAGATCAACTTCAGAGGATATATTTACATGCCACTTCCACCAAGGACTGCCTATGGGGACATAGGTATGTCAAATGTTTTTAAATATTTCACTTTTTTGTATTTTTGTATAGTAGAACAAAAAATTTTTTTGGATGATTCTTAAGTACTAACTAGACACTTGTGTAACACAGACGTGGGTTCATGACGACCAGGAGGGCTTCCTTGACATCGATGGAGGAACCAAGGAGACAAGGCAGTGGTAGGAGAAGCTAAGAGAGTCCTACAAAATATGTAGGAAAACCTGTCTCGTTTGAATCATAGGATTCCCATGGTTTAGGTAGAGGATCTATCAGAATCCATGCAGTGGCAAGTGGTTGGTGTGCCCAGAGCTTGGGTGCGACTCTTTTGGCATCTCGAAAACACAGTAGTTTGTTACCATGAAACACATCTAGTGCCACAAGAATAGATGTTATGGATATTGCAGTACCGACTGTATATGTGTATTGAGGGTATTAGCCCTAATTTTGTACTATAAACACCATATTTTTTTGAAATATATATAAAACATGGATCTTCGACTTTACTTATATTTTACAATGTGTGCATTGATGAGATGGTTTTATTTTCTTTAGTTATGTGACAAATGCCAATCTAAAAAAAAATTAGCATAGGCATCAAATACATGATTAGAACTCCTAGGAATGTGATAATATGTAATAAAATACAACTTTCGTTCAAAAATATGTACCCATAGGAATCATCAAAGTAAAGTAGGATCACGCATGTAGTAACTATTGTTCAACTAACATACTAATAACTCGAAATCCAGCTAAACTTCTAAAGAGCGAATACCATGTGAGGTAGCATCGCGCAATAGTTCTATAACAATGCTATATTCGACCACATTATCTGTGGATGGCCGTAGGAATACGCCACTTGAAGATACCAGTAGACCCTTGGGTGACAAAACCACCCAAGCGATGTAAGCCAAGTTATGTGTATGACGATTGGCTCCGTCTATGAATACTAGGTAGATTGATGACTACGTTGAAATCTACCAACCAAGGGAAAACTCGATAAGCAAGTTGAAGATGAAAAGAAAGGGAAAATATATATACACTAAATTATATTAGTATACAAAGAGTTCTTCCCGAGCGTAGGGCTCAAGCATAATATCTTTTCAAGTAGAGCCCATTCCTAGGCTCGACCAACATATTCCCTTCATAATCTTCTAACTCATAGGCTCATTTTTCTAAGATACATCGCACGATATAAGGACCGTGCCACAGGGGTTTAAACTTTCCTTCTTCCAACGATTCTTTGGCTTGATCATATAAGAGGACCAAGGCACCCTCAGCGTACAACTGAGGACAGACAGAATTATCGTAATGGACCTTGACACATATTTTATTCACCTCAATAGCCATAGAGGCGTCTCAACACTGCTCATCAAGACTCTCTATGTGTACAAGGTGTCGCTCGAGATCCGAAGTGTCAGGCAAGAGAGCGCCTGCCAATTTAAGAGAAGTGATTTTGCAAATGGCTATTGGGGAAAAAGAAAATTATAAATGTGTTGTTGTTCATTTGCTTTTTTGCCTCAATAGCCATTTGGTAAATGTGTTTTTGTTCATTTGCTTTTTCACCTCAATAGCCATTTGGTAAATGTGTTGTTGTTCATTTGTTTTTTCGCTGTTGTAATTTTCAGATAGCTTAGTATCTTGTATTTTTTCTCATAGTTACAGTAAATGCATGTGGTACCCTTTCTTTATTGGTGAATAACTATAGGATGTTGAAATATCGTGTTGATCTTGGTTTATGAACTTGTAGACCACATTTAATGCTTTTTGGACTCACTTTTGTATCATATTAATATTAAAATTAGCTAGCTTAAAAAAAAATTGGAAACAACCACTTTATAAAATATTAATATTAACAAAAACACCATTAAAATTAAATTAAAAAATATATTATAATAAAATTTAAAAAATAAAAATAGAAAAAAAATACTAAAAAAAATATTTACTCAAACTTAAAAATAAAATTATAAAAATATTGAAATAAATTATTTATCTTTTTTTTTTTTTAAGTAAGAAAAGTATATATTAGAAGACTTCTAGAGATAGAGTATTATGACATAATACAGAAAAAACCAGGCTGAGATCCAGGACTGCCCCAACAGAGGGGAAACCAGTCCATGGACTCAAGCAGTCTAAAACCTGATCAAAAACATTGTCTAGTATTTGAAACTGAAAGTACATCTCTAGCATCTATATGCTGGTGAAAAAAGATGTGGCTCAAAGAGCGGCTAACCATCTGTGATAATGCAAAACAAGACTAAGCGATCTAGACACCTGGCTTAGCTGCCCCGCTGCCCTCCTGTTCCACCTCGTCCATAGCCTCGCCGTCGCTGTCTCGATTGACATCTGTCGCTGTCCCTGGAGCTGCTCGTGGTGCTACGTACTTTTCCTATTCATCCTTTTCCTCGGCCGGCTCCTCCCTTGGAGCATCCTCATCCTGGCTAGATATAATAGAGCTATTAAGAGAGGAGAGAGTCCAGAGAAATAAGTCGACCTTGGCGCCCATGTCCTATAGTCTAAAGCTGATGTCGTCCACTTCCTGACGAATGTCAAAGACGAGGTCATACAGGGTCGTCATGATATCCCACAGTTGGATATTGGTGAAGGAGCCATGGGGGAGAGGTCCAGCCCCGCGAGAAGCATGCTGGGGGTGGGAGTCTGAAGTCGAGTCATAGGGACTGCAGTCATGGCGTCGAGGGGAGCTAGAAGGTCTAGGCGCTAGATCTTGGCCGGAAGAGTGCAAATGAGACCCACCATGGGAGGACGCTGAAGGATGTCTGGAGTAACGCTGGGAGGAGGAGGTGATGGAAGGCAAAATGTACGGGGAGGTAGAGGGGCGTCGAGGTTTCTAGGCCGAGCCCCGTCGAGGTCATCCCCTTGGACGAGTCATGATCAAGCCTCCACTGCAAACAGGAACAGACCCAAAAGCAGAATGAGGACGAAAGGTCAGGGAGAATGCAGGTCTAAGCTCGGCCTGGAAAGAGCCAAGAGCAAGCTCTGCGGGGGGATGAAAACAGCTAATATGCAACCTTTCCATCCTGTCCATGTCAAATAACCCGGAGGGGAGGAAAAAAGGAATTAACACTTGCATTAATGCACAAATGTGCGAGGATGAAGGCTCAATAAATTAAGCAGAGGGTGGCACGGGGTCTTCACGTGCCCCCGTATCATGGTGACTATTACCCCCATCCTCTGATCGCCACGTAGCTCGCACTATCACCCCATCCGGGGGTAAATTATTTATCTTTTAATCAACTCTTTTGAACTTAATAAATTTAAATTAATTTCAATCAAACGTAATCAATATCAATATCACTAAATATTATTAAAATTTATTACGTTGAAAAGCGTACACCTATTGACAATGGGCACAATTAATGATATTTTAATCTTAAATTCTAATCGGATGGCTAAGCATTGAAGATGCTGGCATATTCTTAGTCGTCCTCCAAAATCAATGCTTAAGATTTATTGTTCATAACTTCCTTGCATTTATGAAGGCATCCGTTAACATGTTTAGTTTTTTACATTTACCTAATCACATTATAAATTTACTGTAAAAATACATAATTTCCACATTCAAATGATTAAGGAGGATTAAAATGTATGCAGGCTATGTTTATATCATTAAAAAACACTCTGCACACATTTCATTTTGGTGTCACTCATTCATTTTTTATATCTGAAACGGATGTTTAATATTAACCTGTCATTATCCAAAACACACTCAAATAATACCATACCTTCATGCACATGGGGTAATTTCTGTCGTGCTCTGTGTTGGAGTCGGCTCAGTCACAGCTCTTGTTTTGAATGGAACCCTTTCGACGCTCTCTAGCCGTGAGTCTGCTGTGCTAGTAATTTATACTAACAAAAATTCTTCACTGTACAATACAGCCCACTAATATCTTTCAATTTATTTTTCACTCAAAAACTTATTCTATAAACTGAACACAAACTATCTTCTGAATATTGTATCCTATAAACTGAACACAAACTATCTTTACATCACCTAAACTGAATGTAAATGTATGTAAGATAGACGTCTTATAATACCAAGAATATTTAATGTGAATTCATCAATACTCATCTCGATCTAGGGAAGATGTTGAAGTATTTAAAGAGACTTCTAGTATTGAACATGAATTGATCAGAACTGGTGTGGGTCACAATCTTCGTCCGCAGATCTAGGCGATCTAGCGGGCCATGTCCATTTTCCCTTTGTACTTTTGATGAGGCCTTTATTTTCTTCTTGCCACCAATGGGGTGGGATATGAAGGCTATCGATCAATAAATCGTAGTTCTTGTTGACAAGTGTTGGATCTCTACCTGAAGAACTAAAAGGCTTGTTCTCCCATACAAAGCCATCAAGTAAATGGAGATAAATCTCTAAACTATGAAAGTCAGAAAGATTATGAGTGGGCTTCAAAAAGGGAGAGTTTTGGTTGTCGAGAGTAACCTGGATGCCGACGTGGAAATATGTCCAGGCCAGCCAACTGAAGAGTTTTCTCAGCCATCCCATATTTTTTTTAATAAATAGTCCAGGGACCCTCGGAATGACATCATGCTTGTTTACCAACCTCAAAACTTTGACGCCAATTTCCTCCATTCGTCGAGCGAACGTTATTGTTTTAGAAGTCGTCTTAAGTCTCCCACTACAATATCTCTAGTGCTTCTATTGCATTTTTGAGAATCTTCATCTGTGGAAGCATAACAATATAAACTTCCCTTTTCTACTCAGAGATTTGCATCTGCAAATTTTTCTGCATTCACATCAGTTGGCCTGTGAGTTGCCTTGTTATGAGATAGTCCAGTGGAAACTAATATGTCTTTGAAATTTTTTATCCATTCTTTCAGTGTTCTCGTTCCTCGCCACGCAATCACGATGTCACGCCGTCCCAGTATCTCTATCTCAATTGGATCTATGCAAATGGAAATAAAGCCAATCCAAACAACTCCCTCTATATTGGAGTATATATATTTGGTTACCTTATAACCATAATTAAAGAAGCCCATTTTCTGAAACAGAGAGCGTTTGTTGTGTTTACAAGTTCCATAATATTTAGAGTATTCTTTTTTGTTAAATATAATGTAACCTCAATAGGATGACTGCACACTGCCAGCTGTACTATCATTTCTTGATTTGCTTGAGCCTATTTAGTTCAGCTAGTTTCCCCTTTCATTTGTACTCTTTTTCTTTATATTCCTAATATACTCAATACTATTTTCTTCTCTATTCTTTTCTCTGTACTTCTTTCTTTTCATTTTATCATGGTATCAGATCTTTAGCAGTAAGCCTCTTCACACAGTCTGGAGAGCAACCCAATCCTCAACAACGCAAAGCTTAAACCGACAACCAGAGCACACGGGACACAGTTTCTTCACAAGGCTTGGAGAGCAGTCTGCCATCCGCTCAAAAGAATTCACAGAAAGCTCACACGATGAAGCAGAGTGTTATATGCTCAAAAGATTGAGGGAGAAGAAAACATGAAAGGAGAAAGTGTAAAGAATTGTGAGCATTTAAAGATTCTTCAAAGATTCACAAAGAAGAGTTGTATGAGGTAGAAACATTTAAATAATTCACAGAAATTCATTCAATTTCATGAAATATTGTTGCAGAAGACAGAAACATCTAAAGATTTCGTTAAATTATTTCAAATTCGTGAAAGATTGTTGTAGAGGGAAGAAAGATTTAAAGAATTCATGAAAGTCTTTCAAATTCATGAAAGATTCATGAATTTCCTACTTCAAGAGAAACTCTTTGCAAGAAAAAAAGAACACGCTAAAGAAGAAAAGGAATCAGATGCAGCTGTAAGATCAGTTCTTCTAACAGATTTGAGGTGTTAATCGAGTTCAGAAAGGACGAGGAGCGTGCAGAAAAGGCAAAAGATTTTCAACCGTTCAGATTTAGCGCATAGGACCTATAACCATCAGATCTGGGAGAAAGGGCATGAGATTTAGTCCTCTGGAGCACACAAGAGAAAATCCAACTTGCGAAATCATGAAATCCGGAAATCATTGGGACCCTCCATCAATGAGGACGCGTGGAAAGATCTTGGCATTTCGCTGACTCGCAAGGAGTAAGGGTCAGAGAACACTGCGGTGAGAATTCGCGAATCGCAAAATCATGAATCGATCTGAAACATTGGATAGAGAAAGAGCGTGCACCTTCGATATGACACTATAGAGAAAATGGGAATCGGGAGTTGAATGAGAAGAGGAGACTGCACTCCATACTCCGTTATGCAAAATCTTGAAATCATGAAATCACTCTAACCATTGGATCTAGAGTGACAAGTGCTGAAGATTCCGAAGCCATCAGTT
>JASDQU010436558.1:12612-23565 GCA_032191745.1 Picea mariana
GACTTGCTTTACTCTGTGGTGTTTGTGCTTCATGAGTCCTTTCTGTTAGCTTCCTCTTCAATTCTTTGTTCTCCTGATATAGTTGGGCAATAATATGTTGAGCTTTCTTGAGTTGTTGTTGCACCTCTTTGACATCTGCATCTATCTCCCCTAGTTTGACTTTCTCTTCATCAATCTCCTAGGCCACAAATTCAACAAGCTCTGTTTGAACTGTGGGTATGGGAAACCTCCTAGCAGATGCCCCGGTGTGCAGTTTACTGGGAACCTACGTTTCCTTAGGTTCATCAGTGAATCACAATTTTCCTTTTTTCTTCAAGGCTGGATGACTGAGTGAATTCTCAATATCTTTTCCTTTTCCCCTTTCAGCAACACCTCCTCCTTTTACCCCTAAACTATGAGATGTTGATTTCTCAGCACACAAGGGAGTATCTCGTTTAGGATCCAGGGAAATGTTTATTGAATTCAAGAAGGAACCCCAGTCCCTGTTTAACTTTCCAAGATCTTCAAACACCAACAACTTCACCAAGGAAAAATGGAATAGGCTACTCTCTGGCTGGTCAACTTCGGCTTGGACACTGTCTGTCATTTTTCCTAGGCTTATACATAGGAAGAAGGGTAAGTTTAAGGGGCTTTTCCCTGTGAAATGTATCGGGAGCCTAATGTGGTATTGATGTACCTTGTCAAACCTACCCTCACAAGTAAAGTATTTCCAGATTACCCTCAAAAGATTTTCAAAAGGTTCCAAAACATATTCACTAGGAATGCTGACACCAATCTTCTGATTTCTATATTCACGTTTGAGGAAATCAATATAAAATGAAGTATCTAATGGCATACCTTTAAACCATTTCTCTCCCTGCATAGGAATCTCTATAGCAGATGATATGGTTTCCTCTAACACTTGAAAAGTGATCCTTACAATAGTTGCACTGACACCATTAAAGTTAAGAGTAAACTGCTTGGTTAGATGAGCATTATACCCTTGAACCTTTTCGCAGAATCTCATGCATTTAGTTTGTTCAAAGGACACCTTGATTGTTGGGTCCGCGTTCACAAAATTTAAATTCTATGGCTCAAACCTCATGGCTTTCCCGCTTCTTACATTCTTTCTTTTTAGTTCAATAGTTGTCATGATGTTGATATATGTCAACGTTGTGTAAACTGCAGGTGTGCAACAATAGATTGTAATAACCTCTGCATAGCGAAAAAGGGAACAGTAACCTCTGCCAACAAACGAGAGCAATAACCTCTGGGCAATGAATACAAATAGTGACTTTTGCACGGTGCACAGAAACATGTAGCAACAAAAAACTCTGCGTAGCAAACAAATCAGTAGCAGGAAACTCGACGCAACAATGAATAGTAGTAGAAAACTCGGCGCAACAACAAACTACAACGAAAAACTCGACGCATCAATAAGGATGGCAAGATTTTAGCTCAAATGAAGGAAATATGGCTATGTGAAAAGAAAACTCGTTCCAGAGGCTAACTTGCAGTGGGGTCCAAGAAAGGCTCTTGAACAATGATTGAAAGAAATGGAGAACGTGCATCAAAAAATAGAGTGAAAGATTTGCGCAGTGAATATAAAAAAACTAAGTTTGCGTAGCGACTGGCAGCACACAACATTTGCGTAGAAGAGAGCTTTGGAGCTTGTTGGAGAGGCTATGGACGATGCACAAGTCTTGGAGACGATGGAGAAAAACAAAAGGTGGCCAATATTTATGCTCGAATGAATAAGAAACGAAATTATGAAAAGGGAAGGATTATCCATAGCGACAAGACATCTTAAGATAAGTTAAAGATTTGTGCAATGAACTTGCGCAACGGGTACACCTTTGAAGTTTGCAATGGTACAAATGATATGGAGTGCCATGTTTGTTCCTTTTCTAACCTCGTGATTAGGTGATGATGAACCATAATACATTTTGACATGACATTCACCCTAACCATTTGATTCAACCTTGGCACATAATTTCCCACTTTTTTAACGTAACTCGAGACTTAGGAAAGTAGACCATTACAACTTGAACATGATGAACTTTACACTCTTGACTCTTTCCCTTTATGGTGGTGTTTTATGAAAAAGACAATACACCCCTTAAACCAACCTATGGCTAGACACCTTACTGACATTTCAAGTCATTATTTATTCGATTACTAACCTCATAAACCTTGACACACTAACTATGACTCATCTAGGAATGCCTTGATTTTCCCAAGATCATGGCATGACTTTGAAAACTTTGGACAAACCTCTAACTCTAGCTATGAAAACCTTGGTGCTAACAACCAACACCTTGTGTAAGGACCCTAAAGATTGTGGCTACTAGGGATACCAACTCGCAGTCAACCTATGGGCGGGTACAGTCGACAGTCGAGTCTGAACGTATGGGCAGGATATCAAGTTCGAAATCCTACAAGACAACTGAGGACAAGTGGGCTGGTAAACTCCGGAGGACCCCAAACGGATTCGGAATCCACGAAGCTCCGAGACAAAATTAAAACAATTAAGCTTCAAGAAGAACCCCTAATATACGATCGTACTACTATGAACGGTTAAGCCTCATAGGGATAATATTTGTTGCTCTCCCAAACACGACCTCGTGTTTAACCCCTGTGTGAGAGGGGGATCCCAACTATGTTTATATGAAAGTTGGATTTACTCTTCCTATCGCAAGATTTTGTGTTTGTCTTTAATGCTTTGGAGAGTTATTCTCATAGCCTATTCCAAAGCTCTAGTCCTAGTCTATTGTTGGTGTAAAGATATTAAAACTAAAAAGTTTATAGTTTGATTTTAATTAGCGTTCATTTTCATGGTTGTTCATTACGCAAAGGTGAATGATAGGGAAACTGATGATGTTTGATACTCGACTCCAAAAAAGATGAAAATAATGAGATGCAAACTTTCTTTTCAATGAACTTCTAGCTACAGGAAGGAGAAGAGTTTCTTTTCTTTGTCACTAACAAACACTCAAGAATGCAAGATTTTATACTATTTCATTCTCAGCAAGAATTCAAACAATTTCCAAATTATAAAGAAAATCTTTACAATATCCAAAACCAATGCATATGAGTATTTCTTTGTTTGATTACAAATGTAAATTTAATAGTTTGTCTAATGCTTCTTGCTTTCATTAATAATGAAAAATGACTTCACTACTGTGATTTTGTAAAGTGGAAACAAAAGTATGGAAACAAAGACACTTTCAGCAGTCAATAAGAGACTAAAAGAAGAACAAACTATCCACTCAAAGAAAAACACCAAAAAGCAAAAAATCATACTTAATAGCCTTCCAAAATTGAGTAAGGGATCAAAGACAAAGAACACAATGCCAAGATCAATGACTTTCCCTATGAAACCTCTAATCAATTAGATGATCGAAAAGAGCAGCAAAAAAGAAACCAAGTTTGGGAGAAAACGATAGATTTTGCAATAAGGAAAGACAACACAAACTCAATCAAGACTAAAAGAATGAAAAGCAACAAGTTTTAAGTCAAACAGAAGACAAGATCTGACAGAATATGATCTGAGTCAAAGAGAAAGATCAAAGGATTATGCCCAGCAAGCAAGAGAACTGCAATTTTTTCAAAGCAAGAAAAATCAGCGCTCTGATAATCAAAGCACCAAAGCGCTACAACGCTCTCGAATACACTTTGGAGGAGCAATGATCAAGCTATCAACACTCTGAATTGAACCAGAGAGGACACTAGTCTCGAGACAAGTTTTAGAAAAACCCAAAAAACTCAAAAACTTGGGGAAATTCAATCAAAGACTTTGTGAGACAACTTAGCAAGGATGAAAATATTTAAGGATAGATTAAATCAAGAAACATGATCTAACGATAGGCAAGAGCCACAGACAAACCAAGGAAAGAAGAAAAAAAAAAACTGAAAGTTCGCTCCTCGGTGGAGTCACCAATTTCTGTTACAGAAAAATTCCCCTGCGAACAAGTGAATCTTCCCTTGGAATACAGACCCCTCTACCAAGACATAAAACTACCTTTGGACACTACCATTCCCATAGATTATTTATGCCCATCGAAAAAGAGAGAAGGAGGGATAATATGGTGTACCTCACTTTCAAAGTTTGTCCATGTCGCTCCAATCTACGAGTTCTGAACAGTACCTGTAATGGATGACAAGAGACAAAAAACTATCTTCTATTCTAATGGATTAGACAAAATAAATCTATATATGAAAGATTAAAACAAGCGTAGACAGGTACGTGTAAACACATACTAGAAGGAAATAGGCCAAGTATATTGATGAGAACTTTAAAGAGATACTTACAATCTTCAGATGATGTTGCAACAACCTCTCCAAGTCCTCCTCGTCCAACGCCTTGCTCGAAAGACCCACTACCAGAATAACAATGCTTTACTGATTATTTTCCTCCTTGTTCACCATGAAAATGGCTCCATTTATAGGATTTTAGAGGCTCAACCACCTTGGATATATTTGGGATTAGTTGAGGACATGACTCCATTAGTTGTGATATTTCCCTTAGATGCAACCTGAGGGTTAGATTTGAGCCAAACCAACTCGATCCATCCATAGTTGTCTTTAGAGAAAAAGGGGATTTCTTCCCAGATTTTCTCAACCAATTCGACGCTCCCTTACAATGGGCAACAAAGCACTACAATGCTCCATGCTAGATATACAAAGAGTGCTAACGCTCCCTATACATGAGCAGGGGAGCACTGATCTTCCAAAAGTTGTCAAGATGACCAATTCTCATAGAAAAACACTTTGTTTCGATTGTCAAATGATGGGGCTTCTTTCTCTAACATGTTTTAGGGGTTGTATCAAGTGTTTTCATGGTTTCGTTTGCGATGTGACACTTACGTGACGAGAATGCGACAGTTGCGACAAAAGTTCGACACTTACGACACTTACAACAATGAGAATGCAACATTATCGAAGTGAGGAATTTCGATGTGTAATAGTATGTGAGTACCAATTCAGATGCCTGCTTGGGCAGATGAGGTCTCGAGCCTTGGGGCTCTGGATAGACCGGTAGGCTTTAAGCCTAGTTCCAAAAGTCGGGAAGGACAACTAGAGTGTATTCGCGCTTCCCTATTGTTGTGATGTGGACTTTTGATGCTTATTGTAGCCACTTGGGTGGCTTATACTAGTCCATCATAGCGTGTTGTGGAGGATGTTGGAGCTAATAGAGGGTGTTGTGGAGGATATGGTGAGCTAATTAAAAATCTGCAAGTAACATAACCAAAACTAACTTTGGGACGAAGTACCTTGAAGGAGGGGTGTATGTCATGCCCCATATTATTATTTAATATTTAAATACATAATAATAATAATAATAATAATAATAATAAATATAATAATATAATAATTCTCCTAAAACGGTCATAACAAGTACTTATATGAATAAATAATAATAAATAAGTATATAGTAATTGTCCTAAAAGGGGTCATAATAAGTACTTATTATGGATATTTGGGTAATTAAAGAAAATGGTAAAATAAGTAATGACAATTATGAAGAAACCATAAAATATAATAAAGAAGTGGATTTGGTTCTTTACCACAGATGGACTCTATATAAAGAGGGGAAAAAAGGAGAAAATGACATCTCTCTTTGGGTGTTCTATAGAGAGGAAAAGGCTAAGGAATCACTGACAAAGTAGTAGATTAAGTGCTTGGGGGTGACTCGCTACTGAAGATTTAAGTAGCAAGGTCTACGATTGGGTGGAGAGTCATCCCCCATGTTATGTTGTTGTTGGTCAAATTGAAGATCGAGGTCAAAGATCAAGGTATGGCTACGCTCTGAGGTCACCAAATTGCAGGTATATGGTTTCAAGGTAAGTTACTCACCCCCATATTCCTAGCAAGCTATGACAATATTGAATCATGTATCTCTATTTTGTCATAGCTAATCTATACATTGTGGTGTTGCCTGTGTATTAGATTTATCATAGTTGGGGGTATGACACAAACCCTAATCCTTTAAGAAAATTATCCAACTCCCTAGAGGGTTTCTCCCTTACCTCATTTACCATTTGATTCACCTTGACTCCATTGCCCTAGTTAGACTTGGCACTGATCTATCGATGTCCTCCCATCACTTATTCTAAAAACCCTAAAAAATCTAGACCATGTTTTACTAAGGCTACTCTCAATGTCACTTTGTGCTTCATTTCTTGGTCTTAGTAATCATAGTAGGGAATACCCCCCTTGAGTTGGAGGAGAGCCAACCTAAAGCAATAGAGGATAGATTGTTGAGGTGACAGTGTTGACCTTCCTAGAGGTTTCGCTTAGATTGTACCTTGTAGATTAGGGTTTTCATCATTACATACAATTTGGGGGGTAACAAGTCTCATCAAATTCAATTCTATCCTTGTAGGATCAAGACAATCCACTTGAAAAACATTGAAATTTTACCTTCTCGTCTTAGATATATTTGACACACCTCAACAATTCCAATAGTTTATTTACATACTCATCCATGGTCATCGCCCCATACTCGACTCATGGAATTCTTGGACTTTACCTTCATAATAATGATAAGAGATATATTTCTAATGAAAGTACTTATTTAATTGCTTCCATACAATGTTTCTCTCATTGTTCTTCTTTACTTGTTATAGGTGATCCCACCAAATAGAAGCTCTTCCATTAATTTAATATGGCCACTCTAGCTTTCATATTTCCAAAATAGTCACGAACTTGGAAGTATTTTCTTATCATAGGAAGCCAAGTCCTAGCTTCTCATACAAACTTAATCTCACCATCAAATGTATGTAAGTTTTCCTTTTGAAATTCTCCATGGAAGTTCTCTCTGAGAGGCCTCTTTCTGTTATGGATGTTGGGAGAAGATTTTGGGCCACCTAATGATTCTTTAGAGGCATATGACTCACTAATATAAAATTTTGACAAAGATGGCTTGTATGTCTCATGTCGAGAGGTTCTTCTTGTACTACGAGGCCTCTTGTGAGAATGTTGCCTTGATTTCTTCTTGCTCCTACCAACATTATTTGAATAATGTCCATGATGTTTTTGTCTATGTATATATGTCAAACTTTGAAGTATGGCAACATTTAGTTGGTTTTGCTCTTCTAGTGCTTTGATTAGTCTTTCATTGTCTACTGTGTAGCTTTGAAGTTCCACCCTCAAGCTCTTGATAATTTTTGCAATATCTGGAGAAGTCTCTGGATTTTTGTATCCATTGTAATCTGTCTCCACATTTCCAAGTTGTAGATTTTCATCCATGGCATTTTCTTCAAAATCATAAGGGTTTTTTGCATTCTCCATGATAAAAGTTTCTTGGTCCAAGCAAGACTAAGTCTTTGTTCTTTTAAACATTTTTATAAAACATAAGGGTCTTTGCAAGAATTAAGTACTAATTTCTCTTCCCCTCTAAATGAGATTTCAAACAAATGTAAATTTTCTCAACTATGATGTTGGAGCTCGAAGTTACAAGACTTGGAAGTTCGTTTCTTGTTTTGAATTCTGTAATTATTTTGTTGTTGTTAATACCAAGATTGAACTATGAGAATTGTGCACAAAAATAATTCTATTAGATAAAAACAATAAATAGGAAAAGTATCATCATCATCATAATTCTTTTATGTCTTTCTTTTCCTTCTTATGATAATAAAACACAATACAACATAAACGCCTTCCTCGTTTGCCAATATTAACTTAAGGAATTTCTTCACGGGGGTTTTTGAATTATTGGGGTAAATTGTTGGGGTTAAGGGAGCGACATTGAACTTTAATGGTTTTTCTTGTGTTTTTTTTCAACTTAGAGCCCTGCGGAGTGATCCATTTTCCTTTATTTCACTCACTTACATGGCCAAGGGAGTATGTAGGTAGTGTATCAATGAGTGTCTTCATGGGTATGCTCTTATTATGTGGGTCAAAGACTACATGTAATTCTCCTTTGTATGTTGGTCATGTCGGACCCAAGGACCTTTACATGGTATTTTAGTTTCCCTGTGCCTTATTGTGCCCATGGGACCTTCCATGTGGCAACCTTTTATTGGGTGATGGGATAACAAGATCCTTCTTTGTTAGCCTCTACAATGACCTTCTTTTACACTATGGGGATAAACCTTTATCGATGGGATATGAATTGTTGATCTAGAATCATGGGTGTGATCTCAGTCATTCATGGTATAATAGGTTCTCTCCTTTGAAGGCACTTCCAAATGCATGAGCAACTATGAGTTATTGAGCTAGAATGGCGGATGTAATCTCAATCGTTCATAGAGAAATGTGTACCTCCCATTCAAGCCTCTTCCAATTTGTACAACCAATTTGGGCCTTAAATCTAGATCCAACGACTACAATCTTGGCTGTTCACGACAAATATGTAGCTCTCCTCCTAAAACTCTTCCAATATGCAAAAACAAGGACCATCAATCCATATTGATGGATGCAATCCTACCCATTTGCAACAAAGTTGGACCTCTCTCCTTGATTTTTTTCCAAATGTTGAGAGAGATCCTAAGCCATTGATCTTGATTTGTGAGTATAATCCAAGCCGTTCATGGAAAAGTACCCTTGTCAAGGTACGTGAATGTGAAACTCCACGGATCCCTCTCCATCATTAATCCCCCTTTGTCGTGTCCATTAATTTCTTTTCAAACCCAATATTTATTCACCATTTAATGTTGTTTATCATCATCACACTCTTGGAAATTCAAAATCATAGACAAATTCACTCGCGTAAGGTTGAAAATGAACATGCCCGAATATTATCAACAACCACACATTGTTGTGAATTATATTGTGGCCTTAACCTAAATTTCCCAAATTGGCCTGGCGTTGAGGTTGAGCACTAATACCACACTATGGCATCCCCTCTCAACACTCCTAGCCACAACATAGGTAGTCACAAAACATGGCATTAAAATTATGGACTTCAAGACCATATCTCCATAATCCCAATAGCGAAAGTCTTCCATATATGCCCATATTTATATAAAATGCATGCACTATGCGAAATAATAAATTGCAACAAAACATAGAAGTGTGGATCAATAGATTTCATTGCAATGAAGTGCCCATCTTCATAGTCAATCACAAATACACACACAACATGAAATCTCACATTTTTTCGTAACATAAAATATTTTAATTTACATATTCATGGCAAACGACAAAACAATTATCTCTTAACAAAAGATAGTCCAAGAAACTCGCTACGTACATGTATTTTTCCCCTAACTAGGCATCCAACCCATACACCACCCCCAAGCCAAGCTATGAGGCCACCAAGTTATAGGGTTTTAACTCACTCAACGCAACCCATCTACTCTCATTCTCAACTAAATTGCACGTTACAAAGCACTCTAGGCATCTCTTCCAACCATAAAAAAACCATCGCACTCTCTTCCACTACTATATACAACAAAAGAAATATCTTTTGTTTCTCTACTCAATAATCCCTCAAATATCCCTCCCTTGCAATGCTCTTCAATGTAAGTAGAGAGAGTCCAAATTATTGAATGCCTTATGGGAATAGCCAACAAAATAACACTTGGATCTCAAGCATCCAATGAGCATGAAATACATAGTGGGTGGAGGATTCCTTAGTTGATCATCCTCTATGCTCATTTACAACCATATTTATTCATGTAAGGCTTGCAATTCCTCTTTCACGGTGCTGATTTGGTCTATTTTTAGATTGGTTAATTGTTGGCAAGGGAAAACAACATACGAGAAATCTACAACAGGAATGAGAAGAAATGATAAAATGAATGAATGATAATGAGAGAGTTGAGGAAATTATGGTTGGCATTACTTTCGAGTATAGGGGGAATGAAGTACTCTTACATTTTCCCATAATGATTGTACTTAGATTGCACTTCCATACCCATGTGTTTACAGTTCCCACCATCCTTTATGTGCATAAAATGATCATGTTTATAAGTCAATGGAGGTGGATGACTTGATTTAAGGCACATAGTGGAAAATAGTTAAATTTGTAAGATGAAACTTGGCAATAGAGGATTAATTTCCCATAGGCCCCTTTTCCTCTTTCCTTTTGGTGGAACTATAACCCCTCTCGTGCTCTCTACAACCATCTTGGACCATTGTATATTATATTCGAGCATTAACATTTATATGGATTGAGTTCATCATGGCAAGCCTATTGCACAGTCCATATAAGTATATTTACATCATCTATATGCCTGACAATTCACTAGTTGGGCACTAACCTTGAGC
Source organism: Picea mariana (assembly GCA_032191745.1). Classification (NCBI taxonomy): domain Eukaryota; kingdom Viridiplantae; phylum Streptophyta; class Pinopsida; order Pinales; family Pinaceae; genus Picea; species Picea mariana. Next base: position 22,807 of record JASDQU010436558.1, read on the forward strand.
TGTGTACTATGAATCCATACAATTTATATATAATTCAATCCAATATATTCCAAGGGTCAAAACGACGGTATTACAAGAATTTACAAGCTTGTTGCTTACTTGAAGGAATACCTTGTGGGTCATGTAAATACAAAAGTTTTGGTGAACATAATAAGAGTGGCATGATATTGTGGAAATAATTGCTTAACAAGGTTGTGATTCAATGCAAAAGTCCACAGAGAACTCACTTGTTGCTCGAGGTTGGAAACCACACATTTGTTTATTAATTGAGAAGATATGACAATATACCTTTCAAGTTGAAAATACACAATACCAAATCCAAAGTGTCATATTAGAAAAGATGTTGGCGATGAGGAGTGTTGTACTAGATAAAGTGTCGACGATCACTCCAATATGGATGACACAGACAAATTAAAATTACTAATGTATGACTAAATTTATCTTCGAGGAGTTGTTGGACAAGGAAGAGCATTGACAAGGTTTTTATTGCACAAGGAGTTTGGTTCATGTTTTGGTGACTTGTCATGTCAATGCTTCAAGAATTGGTGAATATCACTAGTCAAGGAGGGGTAGACCACAAGCTCAAGGGATATTTTTTAGTTCGCCTTGCAAGAGAAGAAGCATATGGTGGATCATTACTAATAAAGGTCACCAATCATTATCCTAGTGATGAGACAAGGAGATAAATAAGGTTACCAAAACAAACAATAAACTCTACTTTTGGATATTTTATTCCTCATCACCAAACACTACCAAGGA
>JASDQU010436559.1:6466-32322 GCA_032191745.1 Picea mariana
AAGACAAACATGGAGTCAAAAAATAAAAATGGGCATCTAAAAATGCACAGGAAGGCATAGAAGGCACATGTAGCATTCAAGGCCAAAAATATAAATTGGCCTAAAACTTTAGAAGGATGTATCTAGCAGCTTGTAGCCAATATGAAGGTGAAACTTGGATAGATTTTCCAAAATATGGTCATGAAGGAACATAGTTGGGATCCTATTAAATTTTCAGATGATCAAGTGCAAGGATGCACAAGTACAACTAAATATTGTAGCTAGTTGAAGGGTGAGCAAAATGAGAAAATGGGTAATAATCATATGACCATAACTTTCTGTTCAAAACTCAGAATTGAGAAAGAAAGAATCCATTGAAAAGGTCTTGGATAGAGGAGTACAAATATTCACCCAAAAATTTGAAGTGGGTTGTTAAATTCACAAGGAATCAAAATAAAGGATTCTGATGCACTTAGGGAACAAATTGTGCATAGTTTTTATGAATTTGTTAAATTAATTATTCTAACAAATCCTATTGCATGTACATTTTGCGAGTCAACAACAATTAGATCAGAAAAGGATCAACACAGAGATCAGAAGCATGGAAGATGCACAGGGAACCTAAAACCATGAGATCATAGGGTTGTATGTTAACATGGGTAATGAGGGGACATAATCCAATGGGCATAGAGAAGGCAAGGAGGAGAGAATGAACTTGGTAGAGACCATAAAGAGTTCGCACAAATATGCCCAAATATATAAATATGATAATGAGAGGATTAAGAAATCCAAAGAGTATCTAGAAGGCTTCATCATCAAGTTGATGCAGAGCTTGGCTAGAATAGAGAAGAAAAAGAAGAAGTGTTGGTAGGCATCACCATCACTCTCCAAGGCATTCAGCTAGGAGAGAATACAGTGGTTCAATTTTGTCTCCTATTATAAAGCATAAGAGGAGTTATGGGGTGGATGAAATATAGGGATAAATGAATAAGATCAATCATCCTACCTTTGATGGTGAGCACAAAGAGGATGAGGATGCAGAGACCTGGCTGTTGGGCATGAGGAAGTACTTCCAATTATATAATTACTCTTCACATGAAGAAGGTATAATTTCCATCTACCAGCTCAAGGGAAAAGCATCAATGTGGTGGGACCATTTTGTGCAAGTGCAACACATTGATGAGAAGAAGGTTACTTGGAGGGAGTTCAAAAGATATTTTCAAAAGGAATACTTAACCAAATGTTACCATGATAAGAAAATCAAGGATTTCTTTGAACTCAAGCTTGGGAGTATGACCATAGATGAGTATGAAAGGAGATTCTTAGAGATGTTTAAATATGTTGCTTTCATCAAGGATGAACATGTTAAGATTCAGAGGTACCTAAGTGGGCTGCCATCATTTATCAATGATACGATATAGTATGATGATCCAAAGAAAATGGAGGAAACCATAAGGAGAGATAAATTCCTCTATGATCAACATAGAGGGAGACCAACCTTCAAAAAATATTTGGAAGACAAGAAGAAAGGCAAGATAGAGTAGAGGAAGAAGGGGACCAAGCCACCATTCTTCAGAAACACTTCTCAAGGACATCCAACTCCCAAGGAGCCCAGAATGACAGAAATAATGGGGAAAAGACTAAGGAAAAAACCAATGAAGTGTTGGTGTTGTGAGTGAGACTATATGTACAAATATTTCCCTAACAGAGGTGAAAAGTGAGGATTGTTCACAATGTGAAGCAGATTGATACAATGGAGGACATGGGCATAAATGTACCTAGGAGCTATGCATCCCTGGATAACAAGCAAGTTGATTTCCAGTCTCATATGATTGAAGTGTAAGGTAATATAAACATCTTCCCATTGGATTGAACTATAAATTATATTTTCTTAGTATATTCTTTTTCTTGAGTCGAGAGATTTCCTCCAAAGAACTAATGAGTTCTCCCTCCATGTCTACAACAGTTTCACATTCTTATGTGTCTATTTTTTCTTCATCAAATTTGTGCTGCTCCAAAGCCATGATAAGTTTTTCATCTTGAATTATATCTGGGTCATATTATTCTTCTTCAGTGTTTGAAAAGATATTGCTATCCTCTTTTGAATAAAATTTGTTCCTTTTAAAAGACTTTTAATTTTTAAACTCCTTAGGTTTATCCTTTCCTTTCCTTTCTTTTTCATTAGTGTCGTTTTCTTTGAAAGGAAATTTAGATGCAAAATGACCAACTTTACCACTATGAAATCATTTGAATGGTAACATACCTTTATGTTTTCTAGAGCCCCTCTTCAATTTCCTTACAAAGTTAGCTTCTTCTTCACCTGAGAAGTGTTCTGATGAATCATGATCTTGAGATGCTAACGATTTGAAAAATTCCTTGAAGACCAAATCCCTTAGATCTGGTTGTTCTTTCCTAGTCCTCATCTCCCAAGCAGTTAGAATTCCATGGAGAATTTCTATAGTCAGTTTATCTAGTTCATGCATCTCTTCTATAACAGAAAAAATTGCATCAAGTCTTAAGGGAAGAGACCTTAGTACCTTCTAAACTACTATAGCTTCTTCAATCTTCTCACCTATCCATTTTAGAGTGTTTAGGTTCTTTGACCCATATCTCCTTTGCATATTCTAACTGCAATACTTTGATGAATTATGTTTCTGCAAGTCCTCCTTGGATGGCATTCATAGCTCTTGCATTACTGTAGTAATTTTTCTTACCAACTTCATCAGTAGGAAGAGTAGTTGTGATTTTATAACCATCTACCACAATCTGCCAGACTTCCATACCTAGAGATATCAAGTAGGTCTTCATTCTTATTTTTCAAAATGAAAAATGTGTTCCATTGAATATAGGAGGTCTTGTTGAAGAAGAAAATGAATCTCGAATTTCCATACTTTCTATGTGATCTTCCTTCCAGATATTAGGTTGGTTCTGAATGAACCTGTGCTTCGATACAAATTGTTATAACTTACAAAAATACTAAGAGGGGGGAGGGGGGGGAGGAGGCAGGGGTGAATCAACATTTTAGCATATTTCTCAAATTTATTTCTTTTCAACAATTTAAAGTTTTTTAGAAGTGCTTACTTAATCAACAATATATGTAAATAACAAATCACAACACAAGAAAAACATTACGCCAAGATTTTTACGTGGAAACCCAATGCGGGAGAAAACCACAAAATATCTTACATATTACTGCAAACAACAACTTACAATTTACATTTTTTTAGCTTGACAGGCACCCACCTGTCACAAATAAGGACACCAGTCCTCTCAGGCACCAACCTTTCATAGATAATGAGGACGCCAATCGTCTCAGGAAAAAAACTGTCACAAATAATGAGGACACCAATCCTCTCAGGAATCAACATGTCGTAGATAATGAGGACACCAATCCTTAGGGAACTTCAACTCACCCTAGCACCACCCTGCCACCTTGAATTCAATTTAATTTTTTTCTTACAGAACTAGACCTTTCTCTTCAATTCAAGAACAATATGATATGTCTCCAGTTCAGTTTCGTTGAACAGTTATAAGTCCTTTTTCTTCTCTTATCATCCACTTGACACTCGAACAAAGCACTCCTCTATTTATATTTTTTTTATAGAGTTCATATGCCTGTATGTGGATGCATAACAATTAAATTGTGGACATACCTTGACCATATCAAAATCCTATTGGTTACACTTTTGTCTAAATAAAGTATGTGGACGCATGAGAGTGATATTGTGGACAAATATTGACCAGATCATGGTCCTTTTAGTTACTCTTATGTCTAAATAAATTACGTGGACACATGACGATTAAATTGTGGACAAATATTAACCAGATCAAGGTCTAGTTACAATTGGACATTCTTTGAATAAATCAAATGGATCAAATCTTCCTACCAGCTCATCTCCAACAACTTCTCTGCAAAAATGACGCAACAATTTACATAAAGCACCTACTATGCAAATATAATAAGAGCCAAAGACTTCAAGTCACAAGTCTTCATCATGTCGCACTTGCCCTGTAGTGCACTCACTTAGCTGCCCCACCTGAATGTTAGCGCTCCCTAATGAATCAATCACTTGACTTCCAAAAATTTTGCTTGTCGCATTCCACTCCATCGCTTGTCACATGGACTTTGTTTTTTCATACTCTACTACACCATTCATTGCATTGACTCTAGGCCCCTACATATTTTCTTCTGCACAACTTCCACACACTCAGTCACATTCCATTATGTCACAATGGCCAATCGCATCACACTCTACTACACCATTCGTCGCATTAGTTCAAAATATCCTACATATTTTCTTCTTACAGAATTTGTTATCACCCTATAAATTTTAAGTCTATTTATGGGTGATTTTGTAGCACTGGGCAGCCTATTGTTAGCGTTAGTTTCATCAATGACAAGAAATGGAAGTTGGGGAAAAAACCTACAAAGTTTGGCAATCAAAAAATTAGTTTTTTAAAACCAATTATGCTCTCGGTTTCTTTAGATGGTGTTTTAATTCTGTTTTATAAAAAATTTAGTCCCAAGGCCCAATTTCCAAACTAAGCATCGGGCGCCCAACACATAATACCAAGTGTCAAGGKTCAAAGTCACACTACACATTAAGCATCAACAACAACAAAGCCTGACACCAAGCTAGCGACCAAGCGCCAAATCCACCAAGGAGGAGCCCACGAGTCTATAATTGTGCTCAACGCATCGACCATAGAACGAGACACATGTATATATTAATACATACAKATTTGTTCATAAGATGCATGTGGGATTATCACCATGGGGTAAAATAAAATGAAAAAAGACCAGAAAATGTCGAGGACAGTCTGTGTGAAGCCCAGGTCAACCAAATGTCAAGTTAAAATTCAAAAACTCATGATTGTTGCAGTGTCCTCAACTGTCATGAGCTCCAGGGAATATCAAGTGCATTGTTGCCAAGGGTTTTTGTTTGCAGGGGATAGGTTTCCAAGTGGAAAAAGAGCTCACAAGTGTCGAGGCCAAGCTCACAAAGGTCAAAGAGAGTACAGAAAGGCATTTTCTCGTGTAGCCATGCGTCTAATGCATATATCCCATGCGGTATTTAAAGTCAAGGCTTCATTTGTCAGCCAAACGAAGCATGCAAACCCCTTTGGAGTTACTGATATTTTCTTTTAACAAATTTGCAGTTGATAGAAAATGAATGTAACAAATTTTGAGGTCATTGGAATCAAAGGAATTGCAGGCCTTGGGTGTAAGATATTTTTTGACAACAACTGTTCATTTGTGGTGAAGTATGAAGCTTGTAGGAGAAAATTATGGTATGTTCGAATGGTCAAGATAACGACAATCAACAACTTGCTCGTTGCCTTATTGAAAAAAAATTGTCTGTCCCATGAGGATCTCAGGCACCTTATCATCATCATGAGGACTAAATTTACAATCAATCACCTATCACACAACAATCAAATCTAAACAAGTGAAAAAGGTATCAAAAAGAGCATGTTGCGTAAACCTGTTGTGCATTTCTTGTAGGTTTCTATTGTGCATCGACCTTGTTGCGAAACTGTGACATAGTAGTTTCTCACTTCCAGATCAGGAAGGAAGAGTTAGTATGTGTTTCATCTCATCTTCAACGAATGCCAAGTTCGAGGATAATCATATTAGGGGCTCAAGTATATTTTTCATCAAGTTGTTATGATGTAATAAATGAAGTCAAACTGGACACTATTATTCAACAGTCAGTTTTGGAATTTGTTCCTATTTTGATGTAACTAATGCTATGATTAGGAAACTAGTGGGGATTTGAATCCCTTAGCCCAAGAGGATATTTTTTCGATATATATTTTGTAAATTTCATGAATTCAGGGGGAGAGTGTGTGAGGAAGTATTCATTATCTACAGATTGTAAATTTTATGATATTAATGAAGCTTATGCAAACCAAAAGCACTTGATTTTGACCTTAAGAGATTCATGTGACTGAGATTGTTTATGCATGTTTTCCTTACAATGTATGTCTTTTATGTTATATCATTTCCATTTGAATGTATTTTCCTCTATAATCTGCAATTGAAGTATATGTGTCAGAATTCATCAGGAAATTTGATGCTTTGTAGATATACTTGATTATTTCTTTTGTTTCCACTTAAAATTGTCTTAGGATTCATCCTTATTAGATTCCCTAAGGTTGATGACTGGATGTTTTTTCTTCAATCGCCCACCTACATCGACATTTGATGGGCCTAAAGAATCCTACCTACCTTGCCTCTGAAAGTCAACTCAATCAACCAAGTGTTTTCCTAAATCATTGATCTCTACCCTTGATGACTCCATGCCCAATGGATTCTATCTTAGACCTGCCATAAATTTTTCAAAACATATTCCCCTCTAATCCTAAGACCTACACTAAGAAATTAAGACAATAAGTTACCCTAGTGACTGAAATTTTCATTAAGAGAGAGACCTCTCTGAAGTTGAAAGGGCTAGATTCCAGTTTTGAAAGAGGTTTGTGGTTACCTCTGAGTTTCTTTTCTTAGCCTGAAGAGATTACAGAGTGATAACATTTTGGCGTTGTTTTTAGTGAGAGAAGGTGAAATCTTCCCTAGGATAAACAACAAATTTCATATATGAGTACCGATGGTGAACATTAGTCAGACACAAGGAGGTTGTAAACCATTCTCCTAGTGACTCCAATCAATGTTGCAACCAAATTCAGAGACTACACTGGAGGACAAGCCTTTCCAACAGAAAGATGGAAGGACAATATAGGAAAGTCAGGTACTCAAGATTGATTTTTATCCAAGATATAATATTATTTATTGTTAATTATTTCTAGTCCTTTCCTGAGCTTATCAAAAGGATTTTCCATTGTTTGTTGCATTCAAATGAAGACCAAAAATATGCATTTGTATATCCTTTATTGAAGATTGTAGATATATATTCTTCATGTATAACTGATCTTGAACAAGATCCTAATGATGACCATATTCAATCTGATGAGAACCATAAATCTGCACCTGAATATCTTTCTTTAAAATCTGCATATCCTTCTCCTTGCACTTTTGAGCCTAACCAAAAACCTTCATTCGAATCATATGATGTAAATGTCCAATTTTGTAAGCTCCCTGAGATCAAGGCTGATGTATCTGATGTATTTCCTCCTGTGCCAAATCCTATATCTACCAAGACACAAGAGATACAGACCCCTTAAATTTCCTCTTATTCTTCATGATTTTCCTCATAAACACTATAAATACCTACCTATGTTTGATGGAGGACTTGACAATATTTCAACTGAAAAGAACATCTAGGGTTTTGAACATTTTCTTGACCTTTTCGAAGTTGAACATGTTGATATTTGTTTGAGAGCCTTTTCTCAATCATTGCAAGGAGATGTCAAGGAATGGTTTAGGTATTTGCAGCCTGAATCAATCAACTCATGGGATGAATTGAAGGATTCRTTTTTGAAGTTCTGGGGTTAAATAATTTTTTGGGACCAATATCTTGCAGAGTTTCATGCTATGAAAATACATAAGGAAGAAAATGCCTCTATGTTCAGCGTGGGGTTTTCTAGTTATTATTACAACATGCCTAAAGAAGTTAAACCTYCTGAAGTTGTTGCCATGCTTAATTATGCAACAACTTTTCATCTAGATTTGGTTTTTCTTCTGATGGAGAGGAGGTCTACTACCTTGTAGCAGATGTTTAATGATGCTAAGGAGGTTAAAGACAATTTACAAGCAYGTGGTAAGTTATCTGAGCAGATTGGGGATGAAGAGTTAGATGGTGAAGTGTATGAACACAAGGCTGAGCATGAACAAAAAGAGGGTGTTTATTCAACTCTTGATCTTTTTCATGATAAGGAGGAAGTTGATTGTTTTATATATTCACCCATTGAGTGTCATGAAAGTGAATTTGCAGATCAACCTGTTGAGGAGCAAATCGTTGTCCCAATTTTCATGTTTGATGACATTGCAGATGTAGTTGAATTTCCTAGGTATGGTGAATATGATGATGATTATATTGTTGATTTTAAGGTTGAATTTTCATAACAAGCAGTTGCATTTTCTTCGTTAGGAAATGATGATTTTCAGCAGTCCCAAGAAAGCACTCATCTTGCATATTCCATTTATGACAATGATGAAGAAAATGAGGAAAGTATCGAATCAGGTGAAGGAAATACTCTAACCTTGTTCTTTTCTTCATTCCAATTACTGAAGGAAAATTTCAAAGTGTTATAAGTTAGCAGTTCCACAGTTATGCTAGTGAACATGGAGAAAATGGTGAGTTTGTTGACATAAATTATCTGTCCTTATGCTTTGCTTCATTTAAATTGTTGAGAGAAAATTTTGAAACCATTAATGAAGTTGAGGAGTGTGTGTTGATGCAAAGTCATCTAGACTCAATGTGGAAAACTGAAAATAAATTGCAGCAATCTACTCTTGTTTTTCACAACCCAATAGTTGATTATATAGAGGGTTTAAATAGTCAAAATTTGCAGCTATTGTTCAACTATCAATTTGGAAATGAAAATGATAAAGACTTAGTTTTGCAGCTAGCATCATTTTCTTTTCTGGCAGGGGTTTCATTTCAAAATTCTTATGAATATTGTCAGTACCTTCATGACAACTATCAATTGGCTATGTATGAAAACGAGAATGCAGTTGGAGGGTTGATACATGATGGTTGTCTTATGCATTACTTTGAAGATCCTTTTGCAGTTTTCTTGGAGTCGACAAGTGCACCTAGGTTTTTAAATCTTGTTAAAATCGAATATGTTTGCAAGTTTTTATTGAAATTGCCATTAAGCAGGTCTCTCATTTTTCTCCTGAGGGAGCACATGCAAGAAGATCAAACAATGGAAAAAGTGCTTGCGTGGCTTCACTGGGTGTTTGATTTCACTTGATTGAGGAGTCTCTGCTTTAGTTCAGTAGAGTAGGAGTGTTTTTGTTTGCAGGTGACAGGGAATATCAAGTGCGTTGTTGCCAAGGGTTTTTGTTTGCAAGTGACAGGTTTCCAAGTGTCAAAAAAGCTCGCAGGTGTCGAGGCCAAGCTCACAAAGGTCAAAGAGAGTACAGAAAGGCATTTTCTCATGTAGCCATGCGTCTAATGCATCTATCCCATGCATTATTTAAATTCAAGGCTTCATCTATTAGCCAAACAAAGCACGCAAACCCCTTTAGAGTTACTGATATTTTCTTTTGACAAATTTGCATCTCATAGCAAACGAATGTGCCAAATGCTGAGGTCGTTGGCATTAAAGGAATTGCATGCCTTGGGTGTAAGAGATTTTTTACAACAATTTTTCATTTGTGGTGGAGTATGAAGCTTGTAGGAGGAAATTATGGTATGTTCTAATGGTCAAGATAATGGAAATCAACAACTTGATCATCGACTTCTCGCAAGGAAATGGTGTGTCCCGTGAGGATATAAGGCACCTTATCATATTCATGAGGACTAAATTTACCATCACTCGGCTATCACACAACAGTCAAAGCTAAACCAAGTGAGAAAGGTATCAAAAGGAGCATGATGCGTAGGTTTCTGTTGCGCAGCGACCTTGCTGCGCAACTGTGAGAGAGCGGTTTCTCACCTCCAGATCAACAAGGAAGAGTCAACAGGTGTGCCATCTCATATTGAACAAATTCCAAGGTCGATGATAATCATATTAGGGGCTCAAGGATCTTTTTCATCAAGTTGTTATGATGTAATAAATGAAGTCAAACTGGACACTATTATTCAATAGACGGTTTTGGAATTTGTTCCTATTTTGATGTAACTAATGCTATGATTAGGAAACCAGTGGGGATTCAAATCCCTTAGCCCAAAAAGATACTTTTTCTATATACATATTGTAAATTTCATGAATTCAGGGGGCAAGTGTGTGAGGAAGTATTCATTCTCTACAGATTGTAAATTTTATGAGATTAATGAAGCTTATGCAAACCAGAAGTACTTGATTTTGACCTTCAGAGATTCATGTGACTAAGATTATTTATGGATGTTTTCCTTACAATGTATGTTTTTTTCTGTTATATCATATCCATTTGAATGTATTTTCCTCTATAATCTGCAATTGAAGTATATGTGTCAGAATTCATCAAGAAATTTGATGCTTTGTAGGTATACTTGATTATTTCTTTTGTTTTCGCTTAAAATTATCTTAGGATTCATCCTTTTTAGATGCCCTAAGGTTGATCACTGAATGTTCTTTCTTCAATATCCCACCTACATCTAAATTTGGTGGGCCTAAATAATTCTATCTACCTTACCTCTGAAAGTCACCTCAATCAACCAAGTGTTTTCCTAAATCATTGATCTCTATCATTGATGACTCCATGCCCAATGGGTTTTCCTAAATCATTGATCTCTATCATTGATGACTCCATGCCCAATGGATTCTATCTCAGACCTACCATAAATTTTTCAAAACATATTCCCCTATGATCCTAAAACCTAGCCTACTAACTTAAGACCATTAGTTACCCTAGTGACTGAAATTTTCATTAAGAGAGAGCCCTCTCTAAAGCTAGAAGGGCTAGATTCCAGTGTTGAAAGAGGTTTGTGGTTACCTATGAGTTTCTTTTATCAACCTGAAGAAATTACAGATTTATAACACCATTGATACTTTCATCCTTCGATCCTTCCGTGCCCTTGTTATTGCACTATAATTGACCATGCCCATCACCACTTTGACATCAATGACAACATATGTGCAATAGAGTATGAATGGAAGGAGAGAATAATGGCATAGTGAATGAATGGGGAAAATGAACTAAATTCCCAACTATATGTATTCATGTTCCCAACTTGACACTTGTCATGTTGGGAACTGCCTTGGGTCCACTTCCCCCCCGCCGCCCCCCGCCCCCTCCCAACTTGGGTGATACATTCCTCATAATAAAGGAGTTATGATAAATTTATATCCCTCACTTTAGAATTTAAACTTTTAGGAATATTAATAAAATATTCCTTTGGGCTTAAGCCCCCCTTAGCTTAGCCCCTTTCCTAGACTCTTAGCCCCCCCTTTCCCTTTCTAGTGGAGTTTATCCCCCATTCTCTTTGTCTGGTTGGTCTATAGCAGTGATGTGTTTTAATTAATATTTGAGTGTGATTACATAATAGAAGATAGACTCACTAGCCTTTTAGCTTCTGGCTCTCCAGCCTATTAACCACACAGGCACTCTGGCCTCACAACACATATGTAAAAAGGCACTTTGGCCCCAAAGTATCCCGACTCACCAACCTATATGTACAATTACATTTATATTTACTATTGGAATTCGACCTAGGGGTATTATATTCCCYCCCCCTTATTTATGCACTGTCCAAAGTGCATTATATACACATGTACAATCAAAACTTCAAAATTCGTTAAAAATATGTCGATATTMTTTCCGCATAACATCCTCATTCTCCCAAGTTGCATCCTCGGGACTGTACCAGGTCCATTGGACCTTTACTAGACCCATGGCTCGATTCCARAGTTGCTTGATCTTCCAGTCCAATATGAAAACTGATTGCACTTGAAAGTCATCGTTTTTCTCCATTTGAGTCACATTCCAATCATTGACATGATTAACATCAAGTACATACTTTTAAAGAAAAGACAYATGGAATACATTATGAATACACATGGATTGAGGTAGTGCAATAATATATGAAACAATACCAATCCTCTCTAGGATTTCAARCARCCCATAATAACGTGTTACCAACTTTAAACAATTTCTCAACTTCAGGTAACTTCACTTGGCCTTTACTTTAACACATAGTCACCCACTTTAAAGTCTTTGTGAGTTATGCCTTTATCTGCATAGATTTTCTGCCTATATTTTCCAGCCTTTAAGTTATGTTTTGTCTTCACCGTCTACTCTTCCATTTCCCTGAGTAACTCTATCCCAACCACTGCTCTATCTGTTGGGTTGTCCCAACTCACAAGTGTTTTTCACTTTCTACCATAAGGTGCCTCAAAATGGACTCATATTTAGAGATGCTTGATACCCATTGTTATAAGAAAACTCAACCAAATGCAAACAATCTTCTCATTTCGATGGTTTATCCATCACATACGTTCTCAGCATGTCCTCGATCACCTGGTTGACTCTCTTTGCTTTTCCATATAACTCTGGATGAAAGGTTGTTGTAAAGTTCAAATTTCTCCCAAATCCTTTGAATAATCCCTTCCAAAAATTTGATGTCAACTTGGGATCTTTATCAGACACAATTGTCTTAGGCACACCATGTAGCCTAGCAATTTCCCTCATATAAATATCAACAATGTTAGTTGCCTTATGAGTTAACTTCACTGGAATAAAATGGGTATCTTTAGTAAGCTTATCCACCAACACCATGATGGAATCATGTTGCTTTAAAAGTATTCCATGTGTCTTTKCTTTAAAAGTATTCCATGTGTCTTTAGTAAGTACATACTTTTAAAGAAAAGACACATGGAATACTTTTAAATCAAAATGATTTCATCATGGTGGTGGTGGATAAGCTTACTAAAGCTACACATTTTATTCCAGTGAAGTTAACTCATAAGGCAAYTGATATTGTTGATATTTATATGAGGTAAATTGCTAGGCTACATGGTGTGCCTAAGACAATTTTTTCTAATAGAGATCCCAAGTTGACATCAAATTTTTGCAATGGATTATTTAAAGGATTTGGGATAAATTTGAACTTTAGCACAACATCTTTTCATCCAGAGTCGTATGGGAAAAAAGAGAGAGTCAACTAGGTGATCGAGGACATGTTGAGAACGTATGTGATGGATAAACCATCGAAATGGGAAGATTATTTGCATTTGGTTGAGTTTGATTATAACAATGGGTATCAAGAATCTCTAAATATGAGTCCATTTGAGGCACTTTATGGTAGAAAGTGAAACACGCTTGTGAGTTGGGACAACCCAACAGATAGAGCAGTGATTGGGCTAGAGTTACTCAGGGAAATGGAAGAGTAGACGGCGAAGACAAAACATAACTTAAAGATTGCCCAAGATAAGAAGAAAAGCTATGAAGATAAAGGCAGAACTCACAGAGAGTTTAAAGTGGGTCACTATGTGTTCTTGAAAGTAAAGGCCAAGCGAAGTTCCCTAAAGTTGGGAAATTGTTCAAAGTTGGCATCATGTTATTGTGGGTAGTTTGAAATCCTAGAGAGGATTGGTATTGTTGCATATATTATTGCACTACCTCCATCCACGTGTATTCATAATGTATTCCATGTGTCTTTTCTTTAAAAGTATGTACGTGATGCTAATCATGTCAATGATTGGAATGTGATTCAAATGGAGAAAAATGGTGACTTTCAAGTGCAACCGGTTTTCATATTGGATTGGAAGATCAAGCAAATCCGGAATTGAGACATAGGTCTAGTAAAGGTCCAATGGACCTGGTACGGTCCTGAGGATGAAACTTGGGAGCACGTGGATGTTATGCGGGCAGAATAACCACATCGTTTTAAAGACTTTTGAAGTTTTGATTGTACATGTGTATATAATGCACTTAGGACAATGCATAAATAAGGGGTAGGGAATGTAATACCCCTAGGTCAAACCCCAATTGTAAATATAAATTTAATTGTACATATAGGTTGGTGAGTGGGGATACTTTGGGGCCAGAGTGCCTTTGTACATATGTGTTGTGAGGCCAAAGTGTCTGCGTGGTTATTAGGCCGGAGAGCCAGAAGCTAAAAGGCCAATGAACCTATATTTTATTATGTAATCACACTCATATATTAATGAAAACACATCACTACTACAAACCAACCAGAAAAAAAGAGTATGGGGGATAATTAACTACACTAGAAAGGGAAAGGGGGGGGTAAGAGTCTAGGAAAGGGGCTAAGCTAAGGGGGATTAAGCCCAAAGGAATATTTTATTAATGTTCCTAAAAGTCTAAAGTCTAAAGTGAGGGATATAAATATATCATAAGTCCTTAATTATGGGTAACGTATCACCCAAGTGGGGGGTGGGGGGGGGAAGTGAACCCAAGGAAGTTCCCAACATGAAAAGTTTCAAGTTGGGAACATGCATACATATAGTTGGGAATTTTATTTCATTTTCCCCATCCATTCATTTACTATGTCATTATTCTCTCCTTCCATCTGTACTCTATTGCACATATGTTGTCATTGATGTTAAAGTGGTCATGGACATGGCCAGTTATAGTGCAATAACAAGTGTGCGGAAGGATCGAAGGATGAAAGTATCAATGGTGCAAGAAGAAAATCTGTAGGATGTTTTGAACTAATATGGCGAATGGTGCAGTGGAGTGTGATGTGATTGTCTAGTGTGACGGAATGGACTGCGATAGATTGTGTGGAATTTGCGCAGAAGAAAATATGTGGGAGTCTAGAGTTAATGAGACGAATGGTTCAGTAGAGTATGACAAAACGAAGTCCATGTGACAAGTGGAATGGAATGCGAGGAGCGAAAGTTTTGGAAGTCAAGTGATCGATTATTTAGGGAGTGACAGTCAAGTGGGGCAATTGGGTGAGTGTACTACATGGAAAGTATGATGGGATGGAGACTTGTGACTTGAAGTCTTGGGATCTTATTTTATCTACGCAGTAGGTGCTTTATGTAAATTGTTGCATCATTTTTGGAGATTTTGTTGGAGATGAGTTGGTAGGAAGATTTGATCCATTTGATTTATTCAAAGAGTGTCCAGTGGTAACTAGACCTTGATATGGTTAATATTTTTCCACAATATAATCGTCATGCATCCACATACTTTATTTAGACATAAGAGTAACTACATGACCTTGATATGGTCAATATTTGTCCACAATATAACTGTCATGCATCCACATACTTTATTTAGACATAACTGTAACCAATAGGACTTTGATTTGGTCAAGGTATGTCCACAATTTAATTGTTACACGTCCACATACATACAAATGAACTCAAGAAAAAACATTATAAATAGAGGAGCGTTCTATACGAGTTTCAAGTGGATGATAAGAGATGAAAAAGGACTTGTAACTATTCAATGAAACTGAATTGGAGACATACCATATTGTTCTTGAATTGAAGAGAAATTTCTAGTTCTGTAAAAAGAAAATTAAACTGAATTCAGGGTGGCAAGGTGGTGTTAGGGTGAGTTGAAGTTCACTAAGGATTGGTGTCCTAATTATCTGGGATAGGTTGGTTCCTGCGAGGATTGGTGTCCTCATTATTTGCAACAGGTTTTTCCCTGAGAGGATTGGTGTCCTCATTATCTGTGATAGGTTGGTGCATGAGAGGATTGGTGTCCTTATTTGTGACAAGTGGGTGCCTTTCAAGATGAAAAATTGTAAATTGTAAGTTGGTGCTTGCAATAAATTGTAAGATGTTTTGTGGTTTTCACCCGCATTGGGTTTCCATGTAAAATCCTGGTGTAATTTGTTTCTTGTGTTGTGTTTTGTTTTCTTCATATATTGTTGATTAAGTAAGCACTTCTAAATAAATTTAAATTGTTGAAAGGAAATAAATTTGAGAAATTTGCTAAAACGTTGATTCACCCCCCCTCTCAGTATTTTTGTAAGTTATAACAATTGTTATCAGAGCACAAGTTCTTTCAATAACAACCTAATATCTCGAAGGAAGATCACATGTAGCGTCCCTAGCCACCCCAGTGCTAGGCTATGCCACGTGAAATAATTTTCGAACTGTATATGAATGTAAATCATACGAATACTATGAAAACACACATTTTTATACAGAATAATAATGGAAATACACATGCATCATACATAGGAAAAACCCATAAGAACAAATGCATAAATAAAGTTGCATCATGTAATTTAATACACAATTGACACTTATCTTTGATAGAAATACCACCAACTGTGTGCAGACCTTCCACGTTCCTCCCAGCCTTAGACCACGTTGCTCAGAACTCTCAGCAATGGGTCACCCCCAATCTAGGACTAAACTCCACCCRGGTAATGGAATTCTTAACCAGGATGATGTAGCTTAGACAACAATAAAAACTCTCTCTCAGGTGCCAACTCACACTGAMAGCCTACAGTCCCTCATTCCCCAGATGCCTTTCCCACCCCAGGAAATGTGCCCCTTCTYTGCTCAACAGTCCTTCAGCTACCCCATTTCATTTCTGGGGCTTCAACAACATGCCAGACATGAAGTCTCAGAGCCTCGTAGTTGCAGTTTGGCACCTTTAGGAAAACAATTCCCAACAATTCTCTCACCCAGAGAGAATTTCTCACAGGCTTGACAACCTRTCTCTTTAGTATCCCACAAACTTGAAAACCYGTTTCTTCAGTCCAACTCTTTAGTTAACTAAGTACAGGAACATGTACATGTATAGTACTCGCTCGGGTAAGGTACATGTATGATGCTCATGACAGAGAGGTATGGAGGACAAATGAAAATCCATGAGTGTAGGAATGGAGGGATGATGGAATGAATGGAAAAATGCACTAAGTCCAAGCTCTTTGTATGCATGTGCCTAACTTGACACTTGCCAGGTTGAGAGCTTATTTGGACCACTTGTCCCCATCCTTAGAACTTAGGATAAAAATAAGTATCCATACTTTATATTTTAAGGAATATTAGTATAATATTCCTTTTTGGCTCAAGATCCCTTGCTTGTCCCGTTAACCTTAAATTTTACCCCCCTTTCCCTAACGAGTGTATTTTAGTCCCCCATACTATTTTACATGGTTGGTGTGCACGCAATGATGTGTTTTTTCATTAATATTTGCATGTGAATACATTTATACTTCCATCGGAGACATACTTGTTCTTTATGAATCCTGAATTACTAGCCTAAGTACAGTTGTATTTACATTTATAGTCGGGGTTCARCCTAGGGGTATTACATTCCCATCCCCCTTATTTATGCATTTTCCTCAGTGCAACATGTACACATATACAACCAAAATTTCAAAAATCCTTGAATAGATGAGGGTATTATGCCCGCATAGCATCCTCGTGCTCCCAAGTTGCATCTTTGGGRCCATACCAGAGCCATTGGACCTTTACTAGCTCTATGGCTTGATTCCGAAGCTRCTTGATCTTCCGGTCCAGTATGCACACCGGATGCACTCGAAAGGTGCCTTCTTGATCCACCTGAATCACATTCAAATCAATGACATGATTAGCATCAGGTATATACTTTTTGAGCAATGATACATGGAATACATTATGAATAGACATTGATGCAAGCAAGTCAAGCATGTATTCTACAGGCCCAATCCTCTCTAGGATTTCAAACAACCCACAATAGCGAGCTGCCAACTTTGTGCAATTTCCCAACTTCAGGGAACTTTTGTTGGATTTTACTTTCAAGAATACATGGTCACCCACTTTAAATTCCCCTGTGAGTTATGCCCTTATCAGCATAGATTTTATGTCTGAATTGAGCAGCCTTTGAATTCTGTTTTATTTTCAACATTTTCTCTTCCATTTCCCTAAGTAATTATGGCCCAACCATTGCTCTATCTACTGGGTTGTCCCAGCTTACCGGTGTGTTTCACCTTCTGCCATAAAGTGCCTCAAATGGGCTCATATTTATAGATGCTTGGTACCCATTGTTATAAGCAAAATCTACTAAGTGTAGGTAGTCTTCCCATTTTGATGGTTTATCGATCACATACATCATCAACATATCCTCAATCACTTGGTTCACCCTCTTTTTTTGTCCATCTGATTCTGGGTGATAAGTTGTGCTAAAATTCAAATTTTTCACAATCCTTAAATAATCCTTTCCAAAAATTTGATGTAAATTTTGGATCTCTATCAGACACAATTGTCTTGGGTATACCATGTAGTTGAACAACTTTTCTCATATAAATATCAACAATGTTGGTTGCCTTGTGAGTGAGATTTATTGGAATAAAATGGTCATTTTGGGTAAGCTTATCCACCACTACCATGATAGAATCATGTTGTTTATTTGTTTTGGATAGTTTGGCGATGAAATCCATTGTTACAACTTCCCATTTCCACTCAGAAATGGGCATTGGTTGTAGCAAACTAGTTGGTTGTTTATGCTCAGCCTTGACCTTTTGACACTCCAAACATTTGACAATGAAATCAACAATTGCTTTTTTCATTCCTGACCAATAATATTGGCTCTTGATAGATGCAAGAGTTTTCTGGTAACTTGGGTGCCCAACATAAGGCACATTATGCATTTCTATCAATATCATATTTTTCAATTCCTGGGAATTTGGTACATAAATTCTTCCCTTGTACATGAGAATTTCATCCTTTCCAAGCTTGTAGTCTTCAATTTTCTATTGCAAAATGCCTTGTTGTAATTTTGTTATTATTTCCATGTATTGCAAATCTGATTTTGCAACCTCTAAGATTCTATCTTTTAAATTTGATTGGTACATTCTAATGGTTGTAGCATGCAACTCATGCAGACTTATGCTAAGTGCATCATCCACCTTGTTCTCTTTGCCTTTGATATTCTTTATATCAAAGTCATATTCACTGAAAAATTCTAACCACCTGCTTTGCCTGTCATTTAGAGTTGGATGTCCAAATAAATATTTCATACCATTATGGTCTATCCTCAACTTGAACCTTTTCCCCATGAGGTAGTGCCTCCACATCTTCAAGGCATGCACTATGGCTTCCAACTCCAAATCATGAGTAACATAGTGCCTTTCATGTTCTTTCAACTTCCTTGATTCATAACATACAACATACCCATTTTGACTGAGGACTCTAGCAAGCCCTTCTTTACATGCATTAGTGAAAACAATGAAGTCTTCATTTGGATCAGAAATCCTTAGTATTGGAACACTTGTCAATAAATGCTTCAAGTGTTGGAAACTCTTTTCACAATCCAATGTCCATTGGAACTTCACCCGCTTATTTTGTAAGGAAGTGATCGGGTGTGCAATCTTTGAGAATCCTTCAATAAATCTTCTATAGTAGCCTGCAAGGCCCATGCATAATCTAACCTCTGTCACATTCTTTGGTGCTGACCACCCTCTAATGGCCTCAATATTTTTAGGATCCACTACTATCTCTTCCTCTTAAATGATATGCCCCAAGTAATGAATTTGCTTCTGATAAAATGATCACTTGCTCAATTTGGCATACAACTGATGCTCCCTTAATACTTGTAATACCATCTTCAAGTGGTTCTCATGCTCTTCCTTTGACTTAGAATATATAAGAATGTCATCTAAAAATACAATGACAAATTTATCTAGGTATTCTTTGAAAATACCATTCATCAAACACATGAAGACAACTGGTGCACTTGATAGCCCAAATGGCACCACTGTGAACTCATAATGCCCATACCTTGTTCTAAAAGCAGTCTTGCTGATGTCTTCTTCTTTAATTCTTAACTGATGATAACCTGACCTGAGATCAACCTTGGAGAATATTTTTTCATCTTTCAACTGATCAAAGAGGTCATCGATCCTTGTAAAATGATACTTATTCTTCACAGCTACCTTGTTCAACTGCCTGAAGTCAATGAAAAGTCTTAATGTTCCATCCTTTTTATTCACGAATAATATTGGGGCACCCCAAGTTGACACACTTGGGCGTATATACCGCTTCTTCAAAAGTTCTTTAAGTTACATTTGCAATTCCTTCAATTCTAGAGTACTCATCTTGTAAGGGGTCTTGGATACTGGGGCTGCTCCAGGCATCAAATTGATGGAGTAATCAATATCTCTTTTAGGGGGTGTTGAGGAAAAGGTATAGAAAACCTTACTCAAGCATTTTCAGATCTTTCTTGGCTAAGACAAGATAGTTGGGAATGTCACTCGGGGTTTATAGCCTCAAAGACAATCTCTTAATCCACAAGTATTAAGTACAAAGGATCAAGGCTGAAATTTATGTGTTATGTATAACAATGCAAAAGAAGTAACCTTAAACAAAGTTACATGAATATGTACATAAATTATACAAATGTATACATGGATATGGAAGAAAAAGAATGAACCAGGTCATTAAAACACGCGTGTGAGACTAAAACAATAATATGATTTTTCATTTATTTCATTCTGAGATACAAAACTGAGTTCTCTCTACAAACACCTGCGAGGGTAGGGACCAAAATCAAATCTAGAAGCCTTCAATGGGCACCATACAAAAAGACTATGTCAATCAAGAAAGAAAATCGAATCTAAAGATATGGATTAGCTTTCCATAAAATGTTGTCACTTGACTCTGCAAGATATTCTTTATCAATCATGAAACTCAATTCATGCGCAAACAAAAATACATAGAATGACAAAGATAAATCATACACCTTCAAAACAAGTTGTTGAAATATGTGATTCGGTTTTTGAATCCTGTTGCCTTCAATAAGACCCTGTTGTCATCAAGAGGATTAAGCTTTCTAGTAAACTCAGAATGAATGAAAGTTAAAAGTATCTCACTAGTATAGAGCAAACCTTATGGTTGTAGTTATCCTTCTATTCTCTCCCCCTTGTCTCTTCATCTCATTGAGCTTTTATTCCTCCTCAATAAGTTAGGGTCGTTCAACTACCTTTATTTAGTTAAGTCAAATTAACTCAACTAATTAGTTTGAGACAAATAAAGAATAATAATATATAAATAAGGCTCTTAAATAATAACTAAATAGGTGGGACCCCTTGTGATTCCCAATTATTATTTTTTATAATCATCAAGACATGAAATATAAAAATCAATCATTAGATTTCAAATATATCGTCCTTGTAACTCCCATTTTCAAAATTATGACCAAACATTTTAAATATCAGCCCAATATAATCTAATCATATCCAAAAAGTATTATATCCATGTTGTCCCAAAAAGAATGTCTAAAAATATGTTTGTTGTCCAAAAATTTATCAAAGTAAAAATATTGTCTTTGACATATAAAACAACATGAATCATCATCAAAATCCATATTTTCTATTAGAGGCATTAGGCCTCTTCTCACTGTTGCCCCCTTTTGATTTTTCAGTGACAACCTTTGACTGGTTAGAGCCTTGAGGTTGAACTGCACTAATAACATGAGAACAATCATCCTTAAGATGAAGGCAAGAGGAGACTAATTTGGCAGATTCCTTGGATGAGTTGGAGGGAGTAGTTATTCCTTTTCCCTTGTCCTGCATAGGATCAAGGATATATGTTTTTAATCGTTTACTGACATGTGATGACTGCACGGGTGAGATAGCAGGATCAACTTGGGAAATTTGATTCTTTGGTGGTGGAGGGAGTAATGGAAAATAAGTAGTAGGCCAATTGTGATGATGAACAATAGGTTGGTGGAAAATCTCTTGCCAACCATCATTGGTGGGCAGTTCCGGTCGCTTTGATACATGAGGAGGGACTGGGATGCCGAAAAATTTCTGGTGTGCTTGGAAGGGTGGTCTTTCAGGTCGGGGTTGGAGAATCCCTTGGCCTACTAGGTTGAAGAACCCAACTTGGAAAAGATGGTTCAATTTTTGGGGGTCAACATCAAAATGTATGGAGAACCAAGGTCTTTTGTGACCCTCTCCCAATTTCCCCTGCCTTTGTTACCTCTTCCATTACTACCTCTGTTGAAAAGATCATCCTGAAGCAATGTTCCAATTAGTTATGAAAACTCTCGACAGTTCATGCATCGACCCTACCTAAATAAAATCAAAGGTTGGCTCTATCATTCTCAAAAAAAGTGCAAATAATCAATCCATTCATCATAATACTCAAATCAATAATTAATTGCTATTGAATAGGGAATGAGAGGGTTATTGGGAAGATGAGGGTTGGTAATGAACAAAAAAGTGGTAGCATGGATGGGGACCACCAGTGGATACTTTTCAAGCAACATCAAAACAATAGTTCCATTTCCAATTTAAACACCAGTCACTCCCATTTCTTTTTTATTATTTCTTTTGAAATATCATTTACAATAACAGAACAGGGAATTAAAATGAATCTGGGAAGATGGTGGGCTTGTAAGGAGCAAAAAATGATATAATGAACGGGAAATGAAATGGATATTGTTCCATTAAATGAAATAACATTTAATCTTTAGAAATGACATACCCTTAATTTCCAAAAACATTTTAAACTATAGGCAATATCAAAATTGAAGACATAGTAACTTCCATATCAAACCCAAAACATAACTCCATAAATGTTAAACTCAACGAGTTAATTCATATATTTTCTTATTTTATGTTTGATCGAACAACAACACAACTCAAATGCAGACTATTCATAAGTCCAACTGTCCATGATCATATACAGAGCGCTTAGAGGAGACATGAGGAGGCCGAGAAAAATAACATGTCATTGAACTTTTAACATTTACATCAACCAAATTAAATTTATGTACAATGGATTGGGTTCGAGACCCTTTATTTTATTAGTTGGTTGCTTTCCCTTTTTCCCAAAAATCAAATGACTCCAAACATCATCGAGTGGAAAAAAAACTATAACAAATTTCTTCCCATTGTATAATCTATTTCTTTTATTTGTAGAGTTATTTTCGTATCATGGAGCATCAACAGAGTTATTCCATTAATTAAAACAGACCACACCCAACGAGTAATGGAGTGCAATATAGGCCAACAATTACTCAACATACGAGGTTGGCATCTACTTGCATATTTTCTATGTGACAGGCAGGGTTCAAAACCCTGGTATTCTTTTCTTTTAATCACTAAAAATGACCAAAACTCCCACAAGTAGTCAACCAATGAACCAAGCAAAAAACATCTCTATTTCCAGGTAGACATATAAACATTTCAAAACCCAAGTGCAATTTACATCAATCACAACAAGGGAGAACAATGTATGAACAGTCAGGTGAGTGAGACAACTCGGCAAGCAGGGTTTGTAACATGAAACCAAAATCTCCAACAATATTTGACAGAGTCGCTTCCAAGGTGGCCACGAGGTAAAAACCCAATTATGCATTTATTCAAACTGTGGAATGGCATCTCAGCAGGGTCACAACTCTTTCATGAATTGAGCAGGAGGAAAGAATAACCACCAAGAGAAATCATAACTTGATTGTCCCCAAAAAAACCCTCCAAGATTATACCATGAGACATGGGTGAAAACCAAAATAAACTTACCATGAAATATCAACAACACAGAGAAATAATAACCATCATCTATCCCTTGCGCAACCACCGAAGAACTTCAACATGAAGGAGCATTAAACAAACCAATTTGCAAGATTCAAAACGCCAACCAATTCCATTTGCATAGACATAATACACATCCAACCACCATATCTTTCAGAAAGCAAGCACTCTGCACATGAATTCTAAGAGCCAACACAGATATTTTATCTAGAGCGAGGCTAGAATGATGAATGGAAGGGCGAGAGTCACCATACCTGTGAGGGAAGTGCCGAAAAGAACCAAGGATCACCATTATTCTCCAATTCCCAAGCGAAACAGAGGAAAACTAACCAAAGAAACCAAATGTGTGACAAGGTGAGGGTGGTGAGCTCAATGTGAGTAAGAACGATGTGCAGTAAATGCACGTCGCTTCTCCACCTTTCCATTAATTGTCTCCAACCATAACTAGGGTGTAATACATTCAAAACCCCATTGAGCGCATTAATCAACCATACAAATCAAACATGTCACTTCCATATTAGAACGAAAACCTTCTTTTACCATAGTTTAATACCAACACCATAATATCATATGCCCCAATTTTAATTGTAACAAATCCCTATTTGCAAGGATTGGATTAACTTCAAACAATTGTATGACTATTTCTCACATAACATAACCATTGCCATGAACACAATATACCATGAATGCAATGTATTATAACCGATGTGAGTGCAAGTCGAATTCCAAACTTTAACCATATGCCAGAGCATATGTACAACAGTTATGAGAGAAGTGCTTATCACTTTCTTTCGTCTTTTAAATTGCCAGCCATTATAATCATTGATTGCATGTGAAAATTTGTTTGAAATTTTGTGTTTTCTCAAATTATAATATGCTTAGTAAAGTCCCCATGAACACAAAAATTTTCTCTTCACCGTGATTCAAACAAGGGGGTCCTACCTATCTAGCTATTATTTAGTATATGTATATAAATAATAAGGAATTGCAACCCATTTGCAAGCAGGGGTACTACATTGCACTTCTGGGTGTCAACATGGGGTAAACCTAGTATTTCTTTACATACATTTTCAAACTCTTTTAGGACTGCATAATATTCAGTATTTGACACCTTATCTTTAGGTGTCTCTTTCATATGTGCTGCAAATATTTGAAACCCTTTTTCTGTAACTTTTCTTCAGTTGTAATGCTTAAATTTTGACAGTTATTTCCCTGGGAATTCCTTGTATTGTCCTTAGGTTCCCTTCCTCATCCCAACAAGTAAATGCCTTATTATAAAAATCTAGGATAGCATGGTGTTGGTACAACCATCCATAACAATTAGACAATCATAGGAACCTAAAGGTAAGATGTTCAAATCTGCCCTGGTGCTCATTCCATTCATCTCCATTGGACATACCTTAACCATCTCATTAATTTTTCTTTTAGCTCTAGTAGCCAGTTGCACCAACCAAGATTTTCCATGCTTGCTTCTTGGCAAATGCAATTTTTCCACCATCTTAGGATCTATATAACTATGAATAGCTCCTGAATAAATTAAAATAGCAATTGTTTGGTTGTTGATCTTACCTTCCACTTCAATCATATGTGACTGAAACTCAACTTGCTTGTTATCCAGGTCTGCATAGATCCTAGGTACATTTTTTCCCATGTCCTCTAGTGTATCATCTTGTTGTACATTGTGAACAATCCTCACTTTTTCACCTCTGCGAGGACAATCTCTATACATATGATCTCCCCCACAACCCCAACATTGAATAGGTGGTTTCCTTGGTAGTTCCCCTCTGTCTCAATCATTTTGGTTTATCTAGAAGCTGGTTGTCCCTGAGGATTATTTCTGAAGAATGGTGGCTTAGTCTCCTTCTTCCTTTGTTCCATATTGTTTTTCTTCTTGTCTTCCCAAGTTTTTTGGAAAGTTATCCTTCCTTTATGTTGATCATAAAGGCATTTAGCTCACCTTATGGTCTCCTCCAATGTTTTGGGATCATCATATTGTATCTTGTCACTGATGAATGATGGCATCCCACTCAAATACCTTTGAATCTTAACTGATTCTTCCTTGATGAAATAAACATACTTTAGCAGTTCTAAAAACCTTCTTTCATATCCATCTGTGGTCATACTCCCAATCTTGATTTCAAAGAACTCCTTCATTTTCTTGTCATAGTATCTCTTAGTCAAGTATTTATTTTTAAATACTTCTTGAATTCCTTCCAAGTAACATTTTTCTCATTAATGTGTTGCACCTACACAAATTGGTCCCACCACATGGATGCCTTTCCCTTGCGCTGGTAGATGGAAATTATTCCTTCTGCATGTGAAGAGTAATTATGCAATTGAAAATACTTCCTCGTGCCTAGCAGCTATGTCTCTACATATTCATCCTTCTTGTGCTCACTATCAAATGTAGAAGGCTTGATTTTGTTCATTTCTTCTTGTAGCTCATCCACCCTAGACCACCTCTTATGCTTCCTGACAGAGGATGGACTTGAAATACTATGTTATCTCCTAGTGGAATTCCCTGGGGAGTGATGGTGATCTCTAGTGACACTTCTTGTTCTCTCCTCTCATAATGAGACATGTGACTTCATGACTTGCTTGAGTCATTCTCCTCATCCATCTTCTTTTTTATTCTGCCCAAGATCTGCATTAAATTTATGTTGAATTCCTCATGTTCTTCCTTGGCTTTCATAAGCCTCTCATTATCATCTTTATAACTTTGGACATCCTTTTGCAAATTTTTAATGGTCTCTACCAAGTTTATTCTTTCTTCCTTTCCTTCTCCATGCCCATTTGAGTTTGTACCTTCATTACCCACATTGACATACATCCCTCTGATCTCATCATCTTGATTGTAATCCCCCTGTGTAT
>JASDQU010436559.1:73979-86917 GCA_032191745.1 Picea mariana
TGCATTAATTTTGGACACAAGGCAAGTGAATGCAGAAGCAATATGCTACCTATTTATAAGCAAGACATGTAAGAATATTTTACCAAGGTTTGGAGGAAGAAAATTAAAAGCCGAGAAAATTGTGGATTGGCTCTATATGCCAAAAATCAAGAAAATCAATGGTATATTGACAGTGGATGCTACGAGCACATGACATGATACAAGAGTAAGTTTGAGTTCCTAACTAGAAAAAAAGGTGGTAATGTTACTTTTGGAAACAATGCTCCAACTAGAATTAGAGGAAAAGGAACGGTTGTACTAGATGAAGATAAGAAGGGAAAGACCAAAGAACAAAATGTGTTGTATGTATATGGTTGAAAACATAACTTGTTGAGTGTAATTCAAATGTGTGACCAAGGACATAATGTTCTCTTTCATTCAAAAGGTTGTAAAGTTATGGATGCGAATACAGGGAAGACTATTGTAAAAGTAGTCGTAACTTTAGGGAATGTGTATGTTCTAGAAGGAAAAGAAAAATGTTGCATTGGTAAAACTAATGAGCAGTGGCTTTGGCACAAAATACTAGGCCATCTCAACTATAATCATATTGTTAAGCTAGGAAGAAAATATGTAGTGAGAGACAATGTGTAATTCGTGTCAGTTTGGAAAGAAATCAAGAGTTCAATTCAAGGCAAGAGAACACTCCACCAATTGACATATTGAGTTGATTCATATAGATCTTTGTGGCACTACTAGTACATAATCACCTTGAGGTGAAATATATTTCATCTTTTTAATTAATGACTATATCATAATGACTTGGGTTGGATTGTTGAAGCATAAATATGAAGCTTTTGAAAAATTTAAAATCTTCAAAGCATAGGTGGAAAATGAAATGGATTTATAAATAATGTCCCTAAGATTAGACAGAGGAGGAGAATTCACATCTAATGAATTCAACAATTATTGTGAAAATCATGGGATCAAGAGACAATTTTCTATTGCCAAAACCCCTCAACAGAATGGAGTAGTAGAGAGGATGAACATAAAAGTTCAACAGATGTCTAGGGCTATGCTTAATGAATCAAAAGTACCCAAAACCTTTTGGGGAGAAGTTGTTCAAATGATGTTAACATTCTCAATAAAGCACATATAGTGATAAAACCCCTTATGAGCTATGGCATAGCAGACCGACATCAATAAATCACTTCAAACTACATTAAATGAAATCCAGAAGTAAAGGATACAAGTGCTACAACAAAAGACTCCATAAAATAATTGAGAGAATAGATGTAAAAGTAGTTGAGGAACCACTTCATCGAGTGAGACAACATCACCACAATTATTCATATTATGAACCAATAAGAAATAATCTACAAGATGATGGAATGAAAAAACATCAAGAACAAGAGGATTTCGAGGAAGAAGAGAGAATGGAGACACCCCAACCAAAGACCCCATCAAGGTATGTTCAAAAACATCATCCGGAAAGTCATAATCTTGGAAGCAAGGAAGCAAGTGTACAAACCAAAAGAAAACTTGTAGATACATCCAACTCTGCAAATTTTTCACTCATACCCATGAGTGAACCCCAAAAATTTGTGAAAGCAAGTCAATATGATCACTAGATCAAAGCCATGAATGAATAACTAGATCAAATAGAGAAAATTGAGACTTGGGGTCTTGTTCCAAGCCCCAAGAACAAGAATGTAATGGTTATACAGAAACAAGTTGAATGAATATGGACAGATAGTCAGAAACAAGGCCAGACTAGTATGCAAAGGGTATGCTCAAGTACAAGGAGTCGAATTTGAAGAAACATTTGCCCCTATTGCAATAATTGAAGCTATCATGATGTTTTTGGATTTTGCTTGCTACAGAAAATTCAAAATGTACCAGATGGATGTCAAATCAACCTTTTTGAATGGTGACCTTGAGGATGAAGTTTATGTGGAACAACTAGAAGGTTTTTTGCTAACTCGCAAAAGGGATTATGTTTGTTGATTAAAGAAAGATCTGTATGGGCTGAAACAGGATCCAAGAGCTTGGTATTATAGAGTTGACAAGTATTTGCACCAAAAAGGTTTTAAAAAGGGAACAATTGATAGCAACTTATACATCAAGGTTGAAGGTAATGGCTTGTTGATTATTGTAGTGTATGTTGATGATACTATTTTTGGAAGTAACATTGAATTAATGAGTAAGAAGTTTGCAGTTGCAATGCATCAAAAGTTTGATATGTCCATGTTAGGAGAACTCTCCTTCTTTCTTGGCTTACATATTCATCAATTAGAAAAATGAATTTTTATTTCTAAAAGTAAATATCTCAAGGAAATCTTGAAGAAGTTTGGCATGGAAAAATATGCACCAGTAAGCACTCCCATGACTACCAGTAGAAAAATAAGAAATAATGATGATGCTCCTGAATTAGATCAAACCATGTACAGGTCTATGATAGGTAGTTTACTCTAACTCACAAATTCAAGGCCTGACATCATACAAGCAATAGGTTTGGTAGGCATGTTTCAAGCAAATCCTAAGGAAACTCATGTTCTTGCAGTTAAAATAATATTTAGATACTTGTAGAGCACTATTGATTATGGCTTTTGGTATCCAAAAGAAACAAACGTTGTTCTCAAAGATTATACAAATGAAGACTAGGTTGGAATTATTGATGATAGAAAAATTACTAGTGGAGGAGCATTCTTCCTTGGCAGTTGCCTAGTGTCCTGGATGAGAAAGAAAGAAACTTCCATTTCTCTCTCTACATTTAAAGTTGAACATATAGATGCAACATCTTGGTATAATCAAGTTGTTGACGATTAAAATCGCAACATGGATTTTTCCCACAAAGTATTTCTTAAGCCTATAAATTTTAAGCTGATAATATATATAATACTAGTAGGTGGGACCCCCTTGTAGGTTGGAGGATCATACCCGTCGCTTTGTGGTTTTTTTTTATGTTCTTACTACTGTTCGAGACTGCTTACAGGTTTTAGAATGATTCATGATCAATTTTGGTTCTATTCACGACATATGGATGAGGGATAATACATGTTTGTTCTCTTGATCTAGACTCAAATGACATGATGGGTTATGATATCTGTGGTTACCCTTAGTCCTAGATTTATTACTTGTGACACCTGCAAAAGAATACATGTTAGTAACAAAAAATAAAGAGCAATTGAAAGGAAATAAAGCAATATAAAACGAGAATGCAAAAGGAAGGAACGGGTCTATACTAACATGTTACACTATATGCATTAAAACGATCATTGTAGATCCTAACCAAAAGATAACAGCTATGCAATTTGTTGAGTTACATGGAAATATGGTTGATACACTTTACTATATAGTTGGAGATAGTAATATGTGATGTGGGTGGTGCTCTTAGCAATTAATGGTTGTTGGTTTCAATGCATGATTTAATTGGATGATTGTTTGGATTAGTGGTTGGTGCATACTAAGAAATTGAATGAGCTTGAGTGTGGAAGTGGCATGCATTTACTGCACGTCACTCCTACTCCTTCCACTGGCTGCCACCCTAGTCAAGCTATTGTTCAACTGGGTTTTGTTGTGGTTAGGCTCCAACTTTCAAGAAGAGGGAGAACCGCTCAGTAATTCGCGTTTTAAGGTGTTCTTGGTTACAGGTATGCCTTTTGGCCATCCAAGAAATTGCTCTGGTTATTAAATAGATAGTGGCTCAGTATGTATGGGTTCATGCTTTCTTTAAAGTTTGGAAACTATGTATTTTGGTGATATTTTTCTGGACGATTGGTGTGGGTTTTTCATCGTAGTAATGTCTGAAGTTACATTGTATTGGGTCGTTCTGAGTGATAGCAACCATAAAGGCTCTTTGTCATCCCTGCTGGTTTGGTGGAAGGTTTTGTTTGGTCTAGACTGGACAACTGTGTCCACACATTTGTATCACCATACCTGGTCGGTTGTTGTTATGGGGTTTACTGGGTTTTTAGAACGCCTTGTGTCATTGCGCTTTGCCTCACTTGGGCATGAATTCGTTCATGTTACTAATGTCACGCAGGGGGTTGTGATGGATGTTTTCCAAAGGGCTTGCTTAGTGTGAACTATTATTCCTTGGCCCTATCTTGTCTCAGCATTATTGGGTTGATTGGGAAGGCCAAGAGGACTATACCCTGTGTTTTATAGGTGTCGTTGCATAATCAAAATAGAGCCTTGCCCCTATGTTCATAGTCTCCTCTATCACAGGATTGTCACCATGTTTGCGAAAACATTTGTGGTATAGCATGTGCGTGCACCATTGGTCTCGGAGGTTTTCATATGTTGTCGAGAGCCAACCCCATGTCTCCCTGTGTTAGTCCACAGGGCCAATCCTTGATTACTACAAGCTCAGTTTTGATAAAAGGAACCCTCTATGTCAGGTTTGATACAAGCTCAATGGTTATAGGTTGGTGATGCATTCTCGATAATGTTCTGTTGTCGACTCATCTCTATTGATTATCCTGACAGTGGTTCTGGGTTATAGTCACTGAAATTGGTTATTATGACAGTCAATTTGTTAAGCTCGGAATTGAAGTTGGTTGATTAGAAAATGGGGTTGATACACAATCATTGTCTGTTGCATTGGGATTATTGAAATGTCAACTAGGTGTTAGTTCAAATTTACTGATGCACAATGACTCTTCGTATGTGATGCATTGGTATAAGTGGTGTTCCTACAACATGAATCAATGATTACCGTAACTATGTGTTTTTAATGGCCAAATGGTTATTGCATTCGGGGTGTTTATGGAATTTCCATCCACTGTACATGCTATGGTTATTTCATTTTGTTATTAAGGATGTGCACGAGTTGTTACACGGTATGGTTTTGGTTGCAGTTTGATTGATTTGAGAAATATTGTTGTTGCCTCCTTGTGTTGGAATGATAGCTCAACATGATAGGTTGAGATAATAATGTTGTGGATGTGCATTTTAAAAACTGTCAAATTAGAATGTTGAAATCGTGGTAACTATGGCATGGTTATCCACTGTGTTGTTATCAATATTTTCGCCATTGGAGGAAGTCATGGGTTTTTGAACATGGCTTTGTTGCAATTTGATTGATTTGTGTTGTAAAATTGGGCATGTTGTTGATGCCTCGTTGTATTGGATGGATAGCTCATCATTTTGAATGATTAGAGTCAAAGGAAAGTGGACCTGTACAGTCATAGAAATACACCTGTGTTTTGTTGAATGGTTGTGTATTTCGCAGCAAAACATGAGTTGAAGTGGTGATTTGTTATATGTGTGTTTAAATGACAAGTCAGGATCTTGCAAGTTAAATATGGATCATTGTGTTGATTGTCCACTATGTATGTTTAACGAATATCGTGATTTTCAATAGTGATAAACACGGGTGCTGTGATAGTATAACCTCACCGCAATTTAATTATTAAATGAATTAAAAGACAGAATCAAGAATGATTTTTGTGTCCATATTTGACGATTGAAATAATTGGCAGTGGTTGATGGGTTGGCGTTGAACAAAGTGAAAGTAATTGACTGTGTATTCATTAGGAAATTGCTTAAAATGTTAAATGGGTAAATGAGAAATGAAGAGCTCCTCTACAGGTGTTGTGGGATGCATATTGTCTTGTTTGATGACACTGTGTTAAATATTTGATTTCAAACAGTGAGCAAGTCAATGCACAGAGTTGTTTTGAACTATACACAGTAGTTGTTTTGAGTCATAGTGGTCATTTGGTTGGTGTATTTCCTTTTACATAATGGTTATATGGATTACTTAATTAATTTTATGAATAGTACCTGCTCTATTTCCCCACCATTATCTCGTGTTTCACTAATTACAACCCCATCGCTTTCCCACATTCATTTTTTCATTCCCTGTTCTAAAATTGATTATAGTCAAGACGAGTTTTGTAATGAAGTAGTTGGAAGTAGCAATTTCTTGGGTGGATCACAGTGATGTTTTCTTTGGTTTGCATTACAGTTGATTGTTTTTTGTCTTGAGCAGTAATCGTGTTCTTTTCCCCCTCATTATATCATGTTACGCTCAATACAAACCCCTCGCATATCCCAGAACCTTTGTTCACCCCCTACTTGTCGACAATAGTTAAACAATTTATATGGATTGGACTGTATGAGTCTGATGCGAATCTGAGCTAAAATCTATTTCATATTTTTAAAGAGTTGTCATGTATGGTTGTTAAAGGAACTATCTGTTATTTAATTATGCATATAGGAATAAGTTATTCAAATAAAAGGTTGAAAATCGAGGCCTACTATGCCCCTGTCAAAGAGAAAGCTGCTACTGCCCCTTCCGCATCTTTAAATAATTCTGATAAATCTGTGTCCTCCCACCTGCATTGGAAGGACGATTGCTCTCATATGATCAGCGAGATGAGGCTTAAAGATTCCACACAGCCTGAAATAGGTTCAGAAGGACAAAAGGATGATAGCATTAACAAGGGAAATATTGCCTCGCAAACTGGAAAATATGGATTTTAAGTTTTATTTTGACAGATTGACTTCAGATTTTCGTATAGCTTGTTTTTGGATATGTTGGTAATATATTTTGGAAATAGTTGCAAATATTATTGAGATAATTTGTCAAATATGGATGTGATGATGGGAGTCACAAGGAGGGGTGTTTTATTTAATTGACTAGTTATGTTATGATTGTTGAGAGCTAAAGGGAGTCACAAGGGGTCCCACCTACTAGTTATTATTTATTTAAAACCCTTATTATGATTTATTACTTTTCCCCCCTTAACTAAAAGTTGGTTGAGTTTTAGTTAACTTAACTAATGATTTGGTTCAACTAATTCAACCAATTCTAATTTTCTTAAAGGAAAAAGGAAAGGGAGGAACAAGAGGATGATAGAAGGAGAAGCATACTAAGGTTTGCTCTTTGAGATTATGTTGAGATAGTTCAGTTTTCATTCATTCCTTAAATTATCACAAGCCTAATTCTCTTTTATGATAGCAGGGTCTTATTGTAGATAGCAACATTCAGGGTTGAATTACATCATTCAGACACTTGTTTTTCAAAGATGTTGATCTATCTTTGATAGTCTATGTAGACTTGTCTATTTGTGAATTAGTTTTCATGATTGACAAAGGCTATTGTGCAGAGTCAAGTGGGCAGCAATCTGTGGCAAGCTGATCCAGCTTTTAGAGTTCAGTTTTTCTTTTCTGTCAGAGGTCCTTTTGTATGTTCCATCGGGGATGTCTAAGTTTGACTTTGATCCAAAATTTATGTATGAGATTTTGTAAAGAAAATGAATCTTTGGTGAATTGGAATGAAATAAAGGATTGTTTTATGTCTCATATGTCTTGATTATCATCTTGGTGTCTTACTTTTGTCTTTACACTTGTTTTCAGCAATTGTTATATTCAGAAAATCATATAAAAAGTGAATTTCCAGCAAGATTTTTATTTATAAAAGACTAGCCTAAGCACTCGTAATTAATACTTGTGAGTTAGGATGTTATTTTTGTTGGCTATAAACATAGGGTGATATTCTCGTCTATTTTTCTTTAGCCAAGCAGAATATGAAAATGCTTGAGTAAGATCATTTCATATATTTTCCTCAACATGTATTTGATGACCATACTGGGGAGATCTTCGATATCTCTCTAGTTAATTTTCATACTCGATTTTCATCGATACATCTATTTTTCTGATGTTGATTCTTTGACTGTTTTGTTTCTTAATGATTGTGCTTGTTGCAAGGCAGCCCAATATTGATCCCGGTCTTCAAGATCAAACCAACATTGCTTTGAACTTGTTTAACACCATTTTAGACATTGTCAATACCCGTACTAATCTTAACCATTCTTGTCCAGCAATTGAACGAGATATTATTGCTCAAGATCGATTGGAAGCTAGACGTAGACAGCCTAGAAATCAACAGTGACTTTCTTGTTTCTTCAATTTTGGCCTTTCTTTCATGTCCTTAGACTCTCATGCTTCTAGAAGAAGAAGATGTTTATCACCTTAAATCAATCCTATTGCTGAAATAGGAAGAAGGAATGTTGTGTTATCTGCCCAACAAAGTGCTCTAAGGAGAAATTTGTCTGATTCATCCAGATCGTCTTTCTTTCACTCAACTATCATTCATAAGATGGAATCTAGTGGTGGCTCTGGTGGCATTGGAGGTGCTTCCTCCTCTTAGGATTCATCTTCATCAATGATTGGTAGCTTATATAGCCACCATATCCCTGTTCAATATACCACAAATCTTACCAAAGTCATTAAAAAGTATGGGATTTTTCAGTTTGAAGAAGACACCACAACCACTCCATGGCATGTGTCCTCTCCTCTTAAGTTAGCACCTGTTACTCGTCCACTCCCCAAGTTCAAGGAGAATATTCCTAAGTTCTCAGGAAATAACACTGTCACTACAAACGAACACCTGGTAGCATTTTCTAATGCTTGTTATAACATAGGAGCCAATGATAATGACACTTGCATGCACTTATTCGTCAATTCCTTCGAAAGAAAGGCTACGGTCGAATTCTTTGACCTTCCTCCTAAGATTTTGTCTACTTGGGAGGAGTTAATCTATTGGTTCAGATCCACTTATGGGCAATTTAAAATCCCAGCCGAGAAGTTACGGAAGTATAATAACATTACCTATAAGGATGGTGAGACCATCAAGTATTTCAACTTGTGTTTCACCATGTTATACAATCAAATTCCTGAACTCATCTACCCTTAGAACCAAGTCACTTTCATACATTACTACAATGCATTGCCTTCCCCCTACTGTCATAGGCTTGAGGAAAAAGCCATCGATAATTTTGGTTCCGCTCTGCATACTTGTTCAGAGTATGAGGAACGGCTTGAAAGAACAGGTCTTCCCCAGGGAGAATCAGTTAGACAGACAGACATGTCCACCTTCTTACAGGTAGTACAAGACATGAACAATCATATGATAGCGTTCGAGTGAAGGGGGACTGCCTCACCTCTCACCCCTGGAACGCCATCCTCTTCCACGCCGCCCCTTAGAAATCCAATTCAGAAAAAATTTCAACCTAAGGCCATCCTTCCTCGAAGTTGGTGTAACTTCTATGAGGAACACCACGAGGAAACCACATGTGAGGTAAGGAAGAGTGATAGAGATAAGATATTTGGTAAAAGACTAGAACCTACTATCGTTGTCCTAGATTTTGCAGATCCAGAAGATGTCATGGTCATCAATACTAGTAACAAAGCTTATGTTCCCAAGGGCAAGTTTGACCCTCCCCACAATTCATCTAGCTCAGGCTCATCCTCACCCGCTGCTATTGCTAAGGTTCCTAAAGTTCCATACATTCAAGGAACAACTTCTCCTCTCCCCTCTTCCAAATACAATATCTTGAACCAGTTGGCCAACATCAAAGCAGATGCAACCCTTTTGGACTGGGTTTCGTTCCTGAACAATAGATGCATCTGAAACAATTCATGGAAGGAAAAGATTTCATTGTAGAAAATATTTCCGAAGAGGTAAACGAAGAGGATTCTTCTATAAATAAAGTAGGTGTACATAACTTTAGATACCCTGTAAAAAAATCCCCCTTTTTATATTTCTGTAAAGATTATGGACAAGATCGCCCATTGTTTCCTCATTGNTCATGGAAGGAAAAGATTTCATTGTAGAAAATATTTCCGAAGAGGTAAACGAAGAGGATTCTTCTATAAATAAAGTAGGTGTACATAACTTTAGATACCCTGTAAAAAAATCCCCCTTTTTATATTTCTGTAAAGATTATGGACAAGATCGCCCATTGTTGCCTCATTGATGGTGGTTTGGTCCCAAGTGTGATGTCGAAGATTATTATGGAAGAGATAGGCTTGTATTGTACAAATGAAAATGCCAGAAGCATGCGCTCCTATAATATTCTACAACAAAAAACCATAGGTGAGATTAAATATGTCACCTTAGTTTTGTGCGCTCATCCTAAAATAAGGACAACCCTCAATATTCAGGTAATTGATATGCCGGTAAGCAATTACTCAATCATCTTAGGAAGAGATTGGAAAGCCTTAACGGGTGGATACCTCTCACTCGACGAAACACATTTGTCCATTCTTCGAAACGAGAAAAACATTATAGTCCTTAGAGAAGGAAGGATAWCACCTCACATAGAGAGTGTCCCACAGCCTAACGTAAACTAAATCKAARAGGAACTTGGAGTATACTCCATCTTTTCTGAGGAGAATAAMATTCTCAKGGAGAAAATCGATTTAGATGATGGTATGTGGCACATGCACTTTGATGGTTCATTCTCTAACAAAGGTAACAAAGCTGGCATTATCTTGATTTCTCCTATAGGAAAAATCCATAACTTTTCTTACAGGTTGGATTTCGCTTGCACTAACAATGTCATAGAATTAGAAKCTTTATTATTAGGCATTGAGAACACCTATAACCTTGGTTGTGGTCACCTTTCAATTTTTGGGGATTCTGAACTTGTTGTGAATCTTGTACGTAAAATTTACTCGCATAGCAACAAGTTGATGAAACGATACACACAAATTKTTTGGGCGCTTATCTCGAACATGTTATCTTTCAACATCACTCATGTTAAGAGGTAGTTAAACTCGATGGTTGATCGGTTGGTTGTTTTTGTAGCCTCTCTTATTCGGAAACTTTTGCCAAACATACATGATTGCACCTTCCAATCTCTGTATCATCCACATATCCCCGATAATATAGAATCTTGGAAGGTCTTCCCTAACGATGAGAGCATATGTGCTTTTATTCAAAATGAACCTTTTAAGCCTAAGGAGATCATATCCATAGAAGATAACAAGATTCCTAAAGGCTTGACACCTCTAGAGAGTTCATTTTCTTTGAGTGATGTAGGCAACAAGGAGAAACAGAAAGAAGAGGAATCAAAAAGGAAGGTGGGTGAAACCATCTCCTTGAACATTGGGACACCCGAGACTCCAAAGAATGTTAAAATAGGTGCCAAATGTTCAGATGAAGAGAAAGTGAAGTTTGTGAAGCTGCTTGGTGAATTTCAAGATGTTTTTGCTTGGTCTTATGAGGATCTTTGTGGTTTTGATCCTAGTATTATACAACATGCCATTCGCATTTAGGAAGGTGTAAAACCAGTCAGGAGGAAACAAAGACTTATCAACCCTGAGCTAGAAGCAACTATTTGAAAAGAGTTGGGAAAAACTCTTGAAGGCTGGAAGCATCTTTCCGGTCAAGTATTTTGAATGGGCTTCAAATCTAGTTCATGTTCGGAAAATAATTGGTCAGATCAGATTGTGCTTTGATTTTCGCACATTGAATCGAGATAGTATAAAAGATCACTTCCCTCTCCCTAACATGGAAATGATTTTGCAGCAAGTTGCAAGGTCAAAAATGATGTCCTTACTTGACGGGTTTTCCAGTTACAATCAAATCAAGGTAAAAAGGGCAGATAAATATAAAACCACCTTTATTACTCGTTGGGGTACCTGTTAGTGCTAGAAGTTGCTCCTAGACTGCTATATGGTCAAACCTAGCACATCTTAGTTATTGCAAAAAAAAATTGAAGGTTTTTATGGTTTGGTTTTTGAATACGATGGTCGAAAACTAGCTCAAGGTTATAACATAACATGAAAATCAAAATAAGAACATAATATATCCCATTGACTGGTTAAAAGGTAGTTATATAGATGGATTAGACCAATTAGAAAAAGAGAGGATGAAGCTTTCAATTTGTCAACTTCACATAATTTCTTGTCTTAGAATATCATAAAGAAACAAGACAATCAGCTTGAAATCAAAACTTGAAAATAATTTCCACAGTAAATTCTTTACTGTATTAATTAACAATCAAGAAAAAAATGCATTGCAATCTGAATAATGAACTCAAGCATGAAGAAAGAAAAACAGAGTATAAAAGAGTGTCTAACCATCCATATGCCTTTGCTATTAAGTGTCAAATAGAACAGTAATGCTTTACAAGGAGTTTCAAAATAACTCCTCTGGATCTCCAATTTTTTTCCTCTTCAACTTCTCCTTCTAGAGAGTTTATATAGAAACAATACATAATTATAAAGATCCAAAAGAAATGGATCTGAAAACCTCCTCATCTATATTTAGTTTCTTGTTTCAAATAATCAAGGAGAATATCCAATCTGATCTCCAATTCAAATTGATGAGGTGGCTTGTCAACTATTGTCCATGAGATTTTTTAGGAAAATAAATCTGGCAAATTCCTGAAAAATAAGGTCCAACAATCTCTTCATATCTCTCAAACAGTAATATTTGTGTAAAAACTGAGAGAGGTTTTTGTGAAGGGACTCGTTCCCAACAAAAACCTCTTTTGGTTTCAAAAAATTTATCACCAGATTTTCTGTAACCACTCCCAAAATTACTAACTAAAACAGAAAATTATTTATTGTGAAATATCAAAAAAATAGGCCTCAAAGATCAATTCGAATTTCTTAAAATGTGAATGTTGTGTAAAAACTGAGAGAGGTTTTTGTAAAGAGTCATGTTCCCAAAAAAAACCTTTTTTTTTTTCAACAAATTCCTCTCCAACTGTTCTGCAACCTCTCTTGAAGAAAAAGACTAAAACAGGTAAAAATAACAGAGTATTTCCTGTAGCTTTATCAGAAAATTAGGCCTCAAAGGTCAATTCGAATCTCTTAAAATGTGATTTTTGTGTAAAMACCGARAGAGGTTTTTGTGAAGGGGCATGTTCCCAACAAAAAAATCTTTTGGTTTCAAAAAATTCCTCTCTAGTTGTTCTGTAACCTCTCTTGAAGATAAAGACTATAACAGGTAAAAAATAGAGTATTTCCTGTAGCTTTTCTAGTTCTGCAAAATAATAGCCTTTGTCATCAGAAAACACTGCTTCAAATTTTGATGATCTGGTGGTTTCTCTTGTTACAGGTCTTGTATAATACTGAGCAATTTATTTTCATTTTCTTTGTACCTTCCCCAAGTTTTTGTCTTCTTTTATTTTCCTATGTAATGGAAGCCTTTCTAC
>JASDQU010436560.1:4526-16207 GCA_032191745.1 Picea mariana
TAAGACCAATTTGCATTTACAGAATTATATATTTATTTACACTATGTCAATTATTTCTATACTAATTTCTTCTTCTGTTTATGTGTGAGTTTTCTCTTTGACAGGAACCTTGCGTTATCTACACCTAAATGTTTTTCTCTCACCCCACATCTTTTTATTAAAAATAATACAGTTACGGGAAAGAGCCTTCAATTTGCATCCCTATTTTGTTCTTAAAGTAAAAATTTCTCTTTATTTCGACCAAATTGAAATAGCGTTGAAATCTCTCTTTAAATTATTTCCTACGATTACTGTTCCTCAATGACTGTACCTGCAGCTACACAACCTAATATTGAACCCGGACTATCTAATCAAACACGTATTGCTTTAAATCTTTTCGATACAATCCTTAAAACTGCTAACACCCAGGAAGAACTTGAACGTTCATGGGCAGCCATTGAACAAGATATTACTACTCAGGAATAGTTGGAAGCTAGACAATGAGAACGTAGAAATCCTCATTAGTTTCCTATACCGAAGGTCAGAGAAATCCTTTTATCAATTTTTAACATACTTTCGGATGCCTTGACACTGTACTTTAAGCCTTAAGTACAGACTCAGGAACAACAGGGGGCATCCATGGTCCTGATGATTGATAATCCTCAAACAGATGTCGTTAATGCAGGAGTTGGTTTATGCCCATCCTTGATGGGTACCTTTGATTACCCACCTCCTCACGACGCTATCAAATTTATCTCTAATCACCATAAGGTTGAGATTTTTCAAGTTTCGTCATTATGCACGACTTACTTTGAGGATCCATGGATTCTTCCTTCCCCATCGGCCACGATGGATGAGACAGGGCACCCAAGCAGGTCCATGCCCTTGTCTGCCGCTGAAGTAGCGTACTCTTTAGTCTAGCAAGCTTCATCTAACACTGATCTGACTCCTGCACAAGAGTTAGATCCACTTCTAGAGCTTATTTGGGCTCAGGATTCTCTCGCTAACATCAATTCATTAGACTTAGTCCTACCTTCTGATGAAGCTATAATCGAAGCAATGCCTAGTCTAGACAAACCTTGGGAAGATATTCATCACAGATCATATTTCCTCCCAGAGTTAAGCCAAATCGAAGCAGGAGAATTCACTGTGACCGTGACGGGAGATCAACCATGTCCTATTAATCTCTTAGCTACACATGAAATTTATGCTGAGGGCAATATGGCAACTATTGCTGAAACTATACCGATCAACATCTCCCGAAACCCTGGCATCGTGGAGAACGTCTTCGTCGGAGTGGATTGCGCCCCCGAAAAGATTCAAATCTACATGGATCTTTTCAAAGAATTCCACGATGTTTTTGCCTAGTCTTATGAGAAAATGCCAGGTATTGATCCAAAAATAATTGAACATGAAATCACAACGTATCCTGATGCCAAGCCTGTTCGATAGAAGCTTCGTCCAGTTAATCCCAAGAAAGTAGCAACCATCAAGATTGAGGTTGAGAAATTTCTAAAGGCAGGTTTTATCTATCCTATCCATTTGACTCAATGGGTGTCAAATCCTGTGCCGGTTAATAAAAAACAAGGCACGATTCGTGTATGTACCAATTTCCATGATTTGAACAAGGCATGTCCCAAAGATAATTTTCCAACACCATTCATCGACCAGATCATTGATGAATGTGCTGGTTGCGAAGCCTTTTCTTTCATGGATGGTTTTTTGGGGTATAATCAAATCCAAATCAAACCCGAAGACCAACACAAAATGACATTCATTTGTCCGTGGGGTACATTCGCATATTGTAAGATGCCTTTTGGTCTTAAAAATGCTGGAGCCACCTTCCAGCGGGACATGTCTTTTTCTTTTCATGATCTCAAGCATATAGTCGAGGCATATCTAGATGATTTAGCATCATGATCTCGCAAGAGAACAGATCATCCCACACACCTTAGACTAATCTTCGAACGCTGTCACTACTTTAGGATTTGCTTGAATCCAAAAAAGTGTAGCTTCTGCGTAACGTTAGAATGTTTGTTAGGTTTCATCGTATCAACAACAGGATCATGGTCGATCCTCTCAAGGTGGCGACAATAATCTAGTTGCCCCCCCCCACGCACAATCCTTCAACTTCAGAGTCTACAAGGCAAGGTGAACTTTTTACGACGCTTCATCACCAACTATGCCGAAATCACCAAGGGATTTATGTGCTTACTGAAGAAAGACATTCCTTTTTACTAGGACAAAGCCACTCAATTCTCTTTTGACGCATTAAAACACGCCCTCACAACTGCACCTCTGCTATGGCCACCTAACTATAACAAAGATTTCTTATTATATCTGGCTGCCATAGAGTCAACCATTGGCATGGTTTTAGTTCAGGAAGATGATTTTTTCTCAAAATACATGATCTATTACCTGAGCCGAGGCCTCGTAGGACCAGAACTCAATTATTCTCATATCGAAAAACTTGCGTTGGTAGCAGTTCATGCTATTCAACGGTTCCGTCATTATGTTCTGTTTTGCAAGACCACCGTCATTGCCATCGTGAATCCATTCCAGTACATGTTGACACGACGGGTTATAGGCGTAAAAATCAGTAGATGAATAGTTATCCTCCAGGAATTTGACTTAGACTTCATTTCAGCAAAGTCCAAAAAGTCATTGGTCTTCGCAGAGCTTATTTCAGAACTTCTGGTTGAGTCAGGTGATGTTGTTCCTGAAGAATCGCCTATCCGGGGAGATATGTTTTTGATCACATCTTCAGATCCCTGGTATGGAGATATACTTATCTATCTCCACCAGACTTTGAAGTGCCCCACTTCTACTTCTTGTGATGAGTGTCGGCGTATATGCTATCAGGCTAAGAATTATCTCATACTCAATGATACGTTGTATCGGAGAGGTGTAGACTGTGTCTTACGTCAATGTCTCACACATGAGGAGGCAGTCATCATGCTCAATGATTTCCATACTAGAGCTTGTGGCGGTCATTTGTCTGGGTTGGAAACATCCCAAAAGATTCTACGAGCAGGTTACTTCTGGCCGACACTTATCAAAGATTGTGTAGAATTGGTCAAGAAGTTCCATCCGTGCCAAGTCTTCTCTCGAAAGATGAGGGCACATCCTGCTCCTTTGTTTCCTGTCATCACAGTTGGTCCCTTCACCAAGTGGGGGATTGATTACACTACTTGCAACCCCCCGTCAGCAAGGGGGCACCGCTATATCATCATAGCTGTAGACTACTTTACGAAGTGGGTCGAAGCTATGCCAACGTTTAAAGATGATGGAGAGACTGCAGCTCTCTTCTTATTCAACCATATCATAGGAAGGTTCGACGTCCCGAGAGAGATTGTTACTGACCATGGCAGTCACTTTCAAAACCAAATGATGACTGAATTAACATCAAATCTTGGGTTACGGAAAGAGCATTCATCACCCTACTACCCCTAAGCCAATGGGTAGGTAGAAGCTGTAAGTAAAACTCTTAAGACTATTCTACAACGGACTATCAACTTAGCCAAGTCAAATTGGCATTTGATGTTATACTCTGCATTATGGGATTACCAAACATCTGTTAAGACTGCAATCAATTTCTCACCTTTTCAAATCGTTTATGGGATGGAGGCAATCTTGCCCATCGAATGTCAGATCCCATCTCTAAATTTGGCAGTACAATTATTGCCAGACACTTCTCCACTTGAAGAACGGTTAGTACACCTTAAGCAGCTCAATGAGTAGCGTCGTGATGTGGCCCTGGCCAACGAGGCTCACAAACATAAGGTCAAGTGTCAGTATGATAGGTCCGTTCGTCCTCGGATTTTCTTTGAAGGCGACCTTGTCCTGGTCTATGACCAAGATAAAGACCCCCTGGGGGCAGGAAAATTCAAACCCATGTGGTTCGGACCTTTCATCATAAAAGATGTATTAAAAAAGGGTGCTTATCGTCTGGTTGACTTTGAAGGGAATGCTTTGGCGGAGCCTAGAAATGGGCTCTACTTCAAGAATTATTACTCATAGGTAGGTCACTGTGGGTAACTTTTTGTAACATATGTATAGTCTTTGTACTATTACTTTTTAGTTTCTTTTAAGTGTTATGGACGTGTCATTGATGTTATCTTTTGTCAATATGGCATATGTCAAGTGATTTCGAGGTGTTCGTTGGGTATGCAGACGGTGCTAGTCAGCACACTCAGAGGCTTGCCTCCGCAGCTTGGGTAATCTTTACACATTAGGGCCAGTTGTTATCTTCCGGAGGTATATGCTTAGGTGACACCACAAATAATGTCACTGAGTATAGTGCAGTTATTGAGTTGCTTCATGATGCCTTTTCATTGGATATCTCTCATCTTCAGGTCTATCTCAATGCTCAACTAGTTGTGTCACATCTAAATAGAGTATACCGGGTTCATGATCCAACTTTACACCGAATATTCCTTAGGGTACATCTCTTAGAACAAAACTTTGATTATATTACATATTTTCATGTTCCTAGGAGATTAAACCAAATTACAGATACTCTAGCTAATCAAATTTTATATTGGCATCTTGGACACATATGAAAGAACATTGACATAAGCATGTAAATACATTTTTGCACACATGATCCATAAGACACAAAAGATCAAAAAACCATATATAACATCATAAAGTAACCAGAGTACATAGATGGATGCAAGCGCCTCAAAAATGGGACTAATAATGAGTCACAGGGCTTATGCCCTCAAAAAATATATACAAGTAGTGCTCGTGGCACGTCAAAAGTATAAATAGGTTCAGGGCCTATGGGCCCTATTATAATAGTCCACAACATGGGCTAAACGCCTAAACAATCGGACCCACGTCTAAGGTGCCCCCACTACATGAGGCTGCATGGATGGCGGCAGGTCCTCTATCTCTGCCATTGGGACTGTGCGAGTGAGTGCAGTGAAGTTCTGCTCAACTCGTCTAAGTACCCTCTCAACCTCCCCAGTTGGGAGGTTTCCTGCTACTGCTAGTCCCCTGGTGGCGGTAGCTGCGGCTTCTGGTCGAGGACGACGCCTGTCCCATGCAAAATCAGTAGGTCGCACTGGTCCCACATCTACATGCAACAAACGTATATCCGTCAAATACTCTGGCATATAAAAAAAAT
The DNA here is from genome assembly GCA_032191745.1 of Picea mariana. Classification (NCBI taxonomy): domain Eukaryota; kingdom Viridiplantae; phylum Streptophyta; class Pinopsida; order Pinales; family Pinaceae; genus Picea; species Picea mariana. The sequence goes on from JASDQU010436560.1 coordinate 9,637, forward strand.
GATATATATAACAAAAAGACATAAAAATTACATATACAACAAAAAAAAAACTACAAAGGTGGAGACTTACCCATCTCCCCTCGCTTCTCACCAGGAGATACAGGTATCTCAGGATCTCTAGAAAAGTCTATCCCTGCATATGGGTAATCCTCGATCACAGGGATCTGCCGTGAAAGCCACGCAAAAAAGTCATCATCGAAGGACTCATTGGTCCTTCCACCACTCCGTCGCAGCAGTAATACTGCCCATCTACAAACAGTAGGAAAAGAGGCCTAATGTCCTCGTACCACTTCCCGAGGACTAAAGCTCGGAACTCTCTCAAAGAAGAATGAACACAAAATCATCCCGAACCCGAAGTTCCTTTGTGTCTGTTGTCAGCAATCTTTCAATTTCCTCTTCATACACTCAAGTAGTTGGGTACTCCAGTCAAAAAATTGTGCATTCAAGCACTGGATAGCGCAGTTCATCTGTGCGAGAGATGCCTGATGCAAGGCTGCAGAATTGGTAATCTGCCCAATAAGAAATATTATCGCTTGCAGCGATAGGTTAGTGATCTTACATATGGGCACCTAGTAGCTCAAATGGTTAGTCCCAGCCTCACAATGCAGGGCTATCAGTTTCGATATGTTAAGCAGCCTCGTTGGAAACGTTCTGAAATTGACTGGTTCCCCTCTCCTTGAGAGGCCAGTAAAAAAATAGATATCCTTGGTGGTGGGCACTAGTGATTGCCCCTCTAGCATAAAGGCCTCTGCATCAGGATGCCAATAGTCAATCAAGGAATTCAGTAGCCTCGGTTGCACTCACATAAATGGAGACAGGAAGAACTTAAGAAAACCACATTGCATCAATGTGGCCATGACATTCGAATCTCACACAACCAACTCACTAATTGCTTCATACTCCCTTTCCCTCCATTGGACATACATTCTACCAAAACAACCAAGTTCAGGAGGTTTAGTAAGGGCTGTTTAGGTCCTTTTTTTGCTATAAAAGGGGGGTCCACGCGTGCTATAGAGGTGACAGTCGCATGTACATGCGGGCAGGCTTCACTCTGACCGCGTGTACATGCGGCCTGTGTAGAGACAACCCGCGTGGACCTAGGGCCGACCTTTTAAAGGTCGACGCCCACCCAAAAAACAAAATCAAATGCAAAATTAAAGAATTGAATAGCTAGATAGGGGAGTTTGTACTTACTTGGTCCAAGCGGAAGTTCGTTTCGTCCACTATAGCTCTCGAAATCACCGTTTTTATCAAAGGGGGTCTTTTGGCTCCAAAGTCAATTTCTAAATCAGCAATGGTGATAATGAGCTGCCAGCTTCTATTTATAGACTTTTTAGCCTATTTTTGTCACTTTTTTGGCCTCCCTTATCAGTTTCTTTATACCAAAAACCATTTAGAGTGATTCAGGAGTTATATGGGAGGGATTTGATCGGGTATTGGGACACTTTTTTTTAGTTTTGAGAAAATTTTGACGGTCCATGAAATTTTTTCCAAGAATTAACTTGAGCATATAGGTTAGGTTACTACCCCGACTTTTGTGTCTCGTTGTCTTTTTCCTCTGCCATAGGATCGATCCCATTAGGTTCTGACAAAGAACCTTCATATCTTCTTTAGAAGTGTTGCAGCTTGGCAGTAGAGATTACCAGAACATGGATGCCCTAGGTAGGTCCTGGTTGCATTATGGTGTCCATGCCATCTCTAAAACATTGTAGGCTCGGGAGTCCTTATAGTCTTTCCTAAATATGAATTTGAGCCTCATTTGCATAATTCTTCTTCGCTCTTGATCTCACCCTCGGGACTCCCAAAAAACAACGGGTCTCCTTTTAAAGCCCCTTTCAGACCCTCTAAACATGAAAAGATTGCCAAGCGATCTTGTGGTCTTTCACATTCGTTAAACTGAAATTTGAAGTCACATCTGTCCGGCGGTAGTTTACCCCTTTTTCGGTCTAGACGGTCAACTGTACGAACAAAGGTATACTCTATGGAACTTTCGTTCTTTAGAAGAGTACTCTCAGGTATAATTTTATCCCTTTTTCGAGCCCGAGGGACTAAAATTACGAAAAAGGAACCCCCACGGAGTCCATAGTTAAGCTCTTTTCAAAATCCCTAAAATTGAAAAGATCGCCGAGTGACCTTATTCTTTCACACTCGTTAAAATGGTCCAGAAGAAAATTCCTGACGGAGTCCATAGTTAATCTTTTTTCAGACTCCTTAAAAGTGAAAAAATAGCCGAGTGATCTTGTCTTTATCACGCTCGTTAAAATGGTTTTGAATAGACGTCTTGTCGGTGCCAGTTTACCCCTTTTTCGAACAGGCTAGACTATCTTCGAAAAAGGTACCCCAATGGAGTCTTCTTTTATGTTTTTCAGACTCTCTAAATATGAAAAACCACTGAGGTTACCTTCTTTGGGCTCATTAAACTTACATCGAAGGACATTACCATCGTGTGTTTTGTTAACCGCATTTGCATACCTTATACGCCAACCTTGTCACAATTTGCTTTTGTGTCTTAACACCTTTGGCCCCCGGAGGATTTTTCCCGAGTATCATTCTACTAGAACATCAGTCTTTTCCTTGTGCCTTGGGCTTGTATGTTTGCAACTCTCTTTCCTCCTTTGTAATGTAATCTTCCTTTATTATTTTTTCCAAAATTATTGAAAAAGAACAAAAAAATCAAATATACCCCAAAAAGAGGAAGGGAAAAGTATTTTCTTTATTTGGCAGCACAATGAGTCTCCCTTGGATAAAGCACATTTGTCCGTTTGTTCATCAAACTATGGGATGTAGTATGACCTTAGGAAGCTTATCTCGCTATATAGATTTGTGTCCTCCACCATTTGGTTATCCTTCCAAACATATGGAGAGTTTGTGTTGCCTCCTGCTTCGTAGACTTATGATTAACATACATGTTACTTGAGTCTCATCATTTGTTGTGCTATTGTCCAAGGGAAGTTTTTCACTAAGCCCGAGTCGGCCCCTCTGCAATATGTCTCTTGTCCGCATACCCGGCCATCCTGAACATCCAATCAAGTCCTTGTTCAAAATCACTGAAGCCTTCAGTCTGATCATCAAGATTATCAAGTCCATGACCAACAAGCCATCGAAGACCTCTAGGTAGTGCAATCGTACACTCATATTACACTCCTACCTGAGTTTTGAATATTTTGAGGTTGTTGCTCGAGCTCTGAAGATCTCATCTCCAGCCAACAGGACGAATCAGTTTCTGAAAGATGGATACTCTATATGTATATCTTTCTGATTTCGAGATGTAGCTCCACTGTGTATTGTTTGCGGATACTCTTTATAGTTATTTGACATGGACCTACAGTGTATTTGATTGGTATCCATGGTTCTATTTTATTCCGAGCATGGGTATGCTCGTCTCGGTGAGACATTTGTTATTTTTGCAGACGACACCTCCCGTTTCCTGATCCTCGGGCTCAATCATTCGACACATCAATAAAGATTGGTAATGTATTTCGACCATCAGATGCTCTTCTGACCTCACACATTAGGGGGCATCTGTTATAACCCTAAATTGCACCACACATGCCTACCTGGCATCTGGCCAAATCATATCCCTTCTTTGCCAAAAGACTGCTGAACAACTCTTTGAAAATCCTCTTGTAAAAAGGCCCACGTGCCCTAATACATTACTGCACATGTGTACACACTGGCTGACCCAAAACAACCTACATGGACTGACAAAAGCATGAAAAAAATGAAAGTTTCCGATGGAACAAAAAGCTATGGGTGAGTTAACTGAAACTCCCGGCCATACATGGCCGAGGGTTCGTCCAAATACCTAGCTCCTTCTAGCCTATAAAATTAGGGGTAGGCGTCCCATTTGGAAAGAGGAAAAATATAGCAAAGAAACTTTGCCCATTTACATATTCCCATTGTCCCAACCCTTTAGCCTTTCCTTATGCCAAAGGAGGTTCAAAGCAAAGTAGTTGAAGGACAGAAGAAGAGGAGCCCAGGATCAGGTTCGAGGAGCGGTGGCCGGTCTCAAGTTTTGTAAGTTGACTCATTCAAAGTAATAAAGAAAGTACTTTTCCCATCCCAATTCATGAACTTTTTATGGTTTTATTAGTTTATGTTTGGATTTCTAGCTTGTTAGTATATAAGTAGTATGCATGCATAGTTGTTGCTTGTCTTGGATGCAGGTCAGCTTTGGAAGGAGTATTGCGAATAAGGAATCAAGCACAATGGAGGATCGGCATCAAATGCTAGGAATGAGGTAGGTTGATCTTTCCATGCATTTACTAAGAAAAGGGGATTTAAATCTAGGGATGAAGGTAGAAAGTAATTTCTCTTCGGTCATATCTGCATGCAAAGTCTGAACTCTATTTGCTAGTCCGTAGGGATATTTTCCCAACAACAATGTGGTACACCAAAAAATTTCCCGCTTATCCTTATCCTTATTCTGGTTGAGTTGGAACGTTAATTTCTTCAGATCCTCCTTCAGTTCTTCGATAGCTGGATCTGTCTGTTGATACTAATTTTCTTCTAGTTGTAGGGCTTCTTGCAGAGCCTTTGCCTGCGTCTGGAACTTTTGTTGTCACAATGGATATTTTAAGTGTGGGAGTAGTGAATTAACAAACAAGTGCCGATGGTGCATATCGGTCATGAGGTATTTTAACTTTCCCTTCAATCGCTTGAATCTTTGGTCAATCTCCCATATGATTTCTCCTGGTTTTTGTCAAATTTCTATCATCTCATTCATGTATTGATCCTCTGAGCTCGGCTTTTGGAACTCATTTATCAGTAAATTCTTAATGTCAGACAGTGTCCTTATCATCCTAGGAGCAATGTTTGCATCGAGGCTCATATACCAGTCTAGTGTGTAGTCTCTTAGTGTAATCACTAGTTGCGCAAGTTTGGTATCTTCATCGGTGACCTATTTTTCTTCCTAGATATTTTCGCAAATGAACAAATGTTTTACAGGGTCTTCTGCTACTTCTCCTCGAAATTATGGTAACCTAATGCTGGGATCATGTCATGCCATTCTGAATGTCGAACTACTCCCTCCGTGCAGTGTAGATAATTGACTAGTGCTGCCTCAACTAGATCCTCAAGTTGTTTCTCCTTATGTAGATGTACTTCCTACTGTCAGAGTTCTTTCGAACTTCGGTTATCTAAACAATGGTTTTCTCTTTGGTGTATTAGTCGCACATGGGTTGATGGGTTTCACACTGACATTAACATGGATAGGATTGTTTCCTTCTCTTCCTGCTCTTGGACCCCTAGTCTTCCTTTCATATGTTGCGCGCAGGATTTCCTCAATATGCTCCACAACCCAGAGATCCTCTACCTCTTCCTCATCACTCGCCAAGCCTTCTCTCGCGGCTACGGCTCTCTTTTTGGTATTCACCTTGTATTGGTAGGGTACTCTGCTACGCATATTTCTAGTTGTCTCCAATATCCATCATATCTGGTCGTCATCCATCATGATTGGGTCTAAGGTTTCCTCCTTCTTTCCCTTATCTTTCCTTCTTCCATTTCTCCTCTTTCTGTCAGTGCTTCCCCGCTTCCCCCATGTATGCAGGGAAGTTTAGCTATCTGAATCCATAGTCATTACACCTTTTTTATATAGAAGTATCTTAATATAAGTATACAATGATCGAATGTACCTTCCTCTAGGTCCACATAGAAACTCTTTCTCTGCTGTGTTGTACGACTTTGCTGTGTCGACTGCAAACTCTGTGATAAAACCTACCACAATACTGTCAAGCCAAAACTCTACTGCGCAGGTGAATTTGTTGTTTACCTGCTATAACTGCTCAATCTATACTAGGGTCCACTCTAACTGTCGAATCCGGTTCTTTGCATGGTTATCCTTCAACCTTAGTATCCACTCCTGCAACAACTGTGGGAAATCACAGAAAAAGACTTTGTGTAAATTAATAAACACATATTTCTCAAGATATTTCAGGGGTGTTATTCTAGGGTTTCTGTTATCTTTTTTTGAAAACTCCAACTCTTTGGTTCTTAGCCAAGTTTCGATCTCTGATTTTGTGGGATTCCATGGTCTCAACATTCCCTTCTAATGGCTCATTGCTCTCTTCTTTTCTTTACTCTTCTTTTGTCGACCTATCTCATTTACTCAACCCTCTCTTGTTCCTACCAAATACAACAAAACCATTTATTGGTTACTATCCTTCTATTCTATCTGAGTTTATTGAACCAGGGTTCATGTCTGTTTGGGTTTCCAACAAAGCCTTTAAAACTATCGGCATCCTGTTAAACTAGAAGGCAACACAGCACACAGAATGTGTTGCGCAGTCTCACTCGAGATAGCTTTAATAGGTGGCTGTAAGTGTTACACATCAAAATTACTCACTTTGATAGTGTCGCAAGTGTCGTCATTACAAAGGTTGCAAGTGTCGCATTTTTCTCACAAGGTCGCAAGTGTTGTATGTTGCTCACAAGTGTCGTAAAAACATCAAGCAAAACATGCTGCCATGATGCCTATGTCATGCCCATAACGACATGAGAAAGACACTTGAAACACCTCAAACATCTAATTTGGAAGAGGAGAAATGAGTCAACAAGCTTGCAAACCTTTTGC
>JASDQU010436560.1:32468-67264 GCA_032191745.1 Picea mariana
ATATTTTATTTATTTATTTATTTATTTTTTTATCATAAGACAAATTACACATATACCCAATGGGCATCTATCCACTACCCCTTTCATTAATGAATCCATAGTCTCCACCGTGATTGAATATTAAGGCCTCTTTATCAAATTAGTAATACCACTTCTATTTTCCTTTTATCATTGCATAAGTGAATTACGCTTTCTCAATATATTATTTATCATGCCATATATATATAATATTCCGGATATAAAAGTATGCAGAACATAAATAAAATGCTAGAAATGGCAGATAAATAACAATATAACCAAAACAACACCACAATAACACTGAAATGATATCAAAATAACACCAGAAAGAGCACTTTGATTATGAGGGCATTGTTCACAGGCCTCTTCAAGGGGGCAACCTCCAGTCGAGAAAAACTCTATTTCAATAATATCCAAGCTAGGGTTCTCATACCCTCGACTCCTATTTATACTAAATATGTCTATCAAAAGAACCATCTAGAGGAAGATCCTTCTAGAAGCGGAAGCTTCTATTAGGTCTTCTTACATTCGACTTATTCTACTTTATTGCAAGGCCTTATTAATATTGATCTTTATTACATCCGATATATTGTTATACATATGTGAGGGGTTAGGTCCCTAACATGTCCTCCCCCTTAAAAACAACCTTGTCCTCAAGGCTTGAGATGTGGAAATTGCTGCAGAATGGTAGCTGGTTCCCAAGTGGCATCTGTTGGAGTTGTATCTTTCCACTGGACTAACACTTCCTTGATGGTTCGCTGACGCAGGCGACGCTCACGCTAGTCCAAAAATTCTTGTGGTTGTATCCAAATGGATCCTTCTTCGTCCAACTCAGGAAGGTTGGTTTGAGTTTGGCACTTAGTTCTAATCACCTTCTTTAAGCATGAAACATGAAAAACAAGATGTAGCTTAGAATGACTGCGAAAAGCTAACTTATAGTCCACCTGTCCCACATGCTTGAGAACGGTATAAGGACCATAAAATTTGGGCGCCAACTTCTGAGAATGGTCAGCCTTGAGGGAATTTTTCTTGTAAGGTTGTAGTCGAAGAAACACTTGATCCCCTTCTGTAAATTGACGTTCAGAGCGACCTTGATCTGCTTGTTGCTTCATGCGATTCTGGGCCATGACCAAATTATCTTTGAGGGTACGGAGAATAGCCTCTCGAACTGTAAGTGTTTGGTCAACAACCTGGACCTTCGAGACACCTGGTAAATATGAGAGAATTGAAGGTGGATTTTGTCCATATACCACTTCAAAAGGAGTCATGCGGGTAGTTGTATGGTATGAAGTGTTGTACCACCATTTAGCTAGGGGTAACCATTGAGCCCACTGATTTTTCTTTTTCGATGAAAAACACCTCAAATATGTTTCCAAACACTCGTTGAAAACTTCAATTTGACCATCAGTCTGGGGATGATAAGTTGTGTTGAGATGCAATTGGGTGCCTTGAAGCTTGAATAGTTCTTGCAAAAAATTGCTTGTGAAAGTTGGGTCGTGATCAGAAACAATAGAATGCGGCATGTCATGAAGCTTGAAGACTTGATCCATAAAATTTGAGCCACAATGGATGTTGTAAATGGGTGTTGAAGAGAACATAAATGAGCATAATTAGAAAGGCGATTGAATACCACCATGATGACTGATTTATTTCCCAATTTAGGTAAGCCTGTAATAAAATCCATAGAGATATCCCTCCAAATAGCAGTTGGAATCGGAAGCAGTTGTAGTGTGCCAGGAGATTTGATTGTTTCTCCCTTGTTGCGTTGACACACATCACATTCAGCTACAAAATTATGAACGTCTTGTTTCATACCATCCTAGAAAAAATAACGTTTGACCCTGTCATAGGTTTTGGTAAACCCGGAGTGCCCAACTGCTGGTGTAGCATGAAGCTCAGAAAGTACCATGGATTTAAGTTTTGATTGTTTACTTAAATAAAAAAAACCTTTGTATCGAAGCTAATCATGGAGCCAAGAGTAACCTGGGGGGACTAAAGAATTGGACTACAATTGTTGTATCAGATGCAAAATTTTGGGATCGTGTAGCCATTCTTGGAGAACGGCTTGGAGCCAATCTCGTACAATGAAGGAGAGAGAAAAAATGGATCCTTCATCTTCATATTTTCGGGAAAGTGCATCCGCAACCACATTGTCTTTTCCTTTCTTGTAAATGATCTCATAATCATATGCAAAGAGCTTAGTCACCCATTTTTGTTGCTCTCGGGAGGAAATGTGTTTTTCCAGAAAATACTTGAGGCTTTCATGATCTGTATTAATTTGTAAGCATTTCCCCAATAGATAAGGGTGGCACAGATCAACGACATGCAAAATAACCAACATTTCCTTTTCATATATTGATTTTCCCAAATTTCGTTGAGACAGTTGTTTGATGTTAAAGGCCAAAGGCTGACCCTCTTGCATAAGGCCAATGCCAATTCCTTTCCCTGAAGCATCACATTCTAGGACAAAGGTCTTTGTGAAATCAGGAAGGGCCAAGGCTGGAGTGGTGTACATGGCCATATTCAAGGTTTGAAAGGCCTGAGCAGTTGCTAGAGTCCAAGTGAAAGCATTCTTTTTAAGGAGTGCAGTGAGAGGTGCCGCAATCTTTCCATAATTCTTAAAAAAATTGCAATTATAACCTGTTAAGCCCAGAAATCCACGCAAAATTTTAAGAGTCTTTGGGTGAGGCCAGTCTTGCATAGCTTCAATCTTTTTAGGATCCACCCTGACATTGTCCTTGCCAACAACATGATCCTAATACTTGAATTCTGAGGCGCCAAAAGCACATTTAGATTGTTTCAGGAAAAGTTGGTGCTGAGAGAGTACATGGAGAACTCGATTCTCATGAGAAATATGGTCTGTCCAGGTTTTGCTATAGATGAGGATATCATTAAAGAAAACTAAGACAAAATGATAGAGAAAAGGATGGAAGACATGGTTCATGAGGCTTTGGAAGGTGGAGGGAGCATTACACAAGACAAAGGGCATGATCAAAAACTCATAGTGGCCCTAATGAGTTCTAAAGGTAGTCTTAGGAATGATTGCCTCTTTCATACGGATCTGGTGGTAGCCAAAACGAAGATCAAGTTTAGTAAATAACTGGGCGCCACTCAATTCATCCAAGAGGTCATCAATGATAGAAATGGGAAATTTGTCTTTAATGGTGAGTTTGTTGAGGGTGCGGAAGTCAGGACACATGAGCCAAGAGCCTTCTTTATTCAGGACGATGACCATAGGAGAAGAGTAGGGAATCATACTAGGGCGGATACCACCTGTGTTAAGCATTTCTTGAACCATTTTCTCAATTTCATTTTTTTGGGAAAAGGGGTGGCGATAGGGACAAATATTAGGAGGAAGGCTTCCTGGTACCAAGGGAATGGAATGATCATGAACACCACGGGAAGGAGGAGTCCCTAGGGAGTGGAAAAGACCAGTTCATGTTTATAGAGGATGGATTGGAGGTCTTGCGGCACAGAGGGTGTCTCAGTTGCTTGTTTGGCATGGAGTTGGGCAATAATGCCAAAATGGCCTTTTTTGAGCAGATTTTCCATGCGATGGGAACTGATGATTTCAGGTGAACCGGTGGTGATTCCTTGGAACTTATATTGTTGTCCCTCCTAGTCGAATTTCATGGTTAATTCCTTAAAATCCATGAGAATGGGACCCAAAGTCCTTAGCCAGTTTGCACCCAACACAATGTCACAACTGCCCATGTCGATAACAAACATATGATATTTCAGGTGGTAGTCACCAATTTGGAGATGCACATTTTCACAATGCCCTCCACATTTCATGGACCCACTATTGGCAATCATGATTTGGAAATTATTGACTGCATGGATATAGAAATGGGTTTCTTGGGCAATGTGGCGATGAATAAAATTATGGGTGCTTCCACTATCAACAAGAATGATGATGTAACACCCTGTCTCCCCTAGTTTGTAAAAATAACGGGACTGGCCAAGAACTATGGCAAACTCATAAATGTGAATATGTGATGTAAATGGACCTTGAGGAAAAGGTCAATGAATGTGAATAACATTATAAATTTTATTGCAGGGTTGTTGTGAGGGGATGTGCAGAAAAAGAGACCACGATGGCGGTGGAAGGCACCTGGAAAGGTGGCGTTAACTTCCACCGAGAATTAACACCGTATTTGGACTCCACTGGCCCGGAGAACCAAAAGCGGCTCGCTGGCCCCGAATTAAATGTCTTGGAGGCTGGTAGGTGGATGGCTTAATGAGGGATGGGGAGGTGAACCGCCCATCTGTAGAGCCGTCAGGCCTGACCAGCGCGAGGGTAATTGCGCCACACGCAACCTCGCAAGAGGATAAGGCGTAAGGTAGAAGCGATTGGGGAGGAGACGCGAGGGGAAAACTATGGCATTACTCAGAGTGAGTGATAGCAGAGAGGAAGGATTGCAACCTTCGCTCCTGGTCACTGGCAGACGGACACACAGTCTCATAGCATCGTGGTCTTAGCTCGGGGGTGGCTAGTGGTAAATCCGTTGGGAGTCGCTAAGCCTACGGTTGGGTGGAACCGAGCACCCTTCTCAGCAGTTGCACTCACTTCTGGTGTTATTTCTGATAAGTGTTTTTCCTCTGGCTCCTTGAAATATATGTATTATGATAATTATGCTCATAAGCTGTGAAATCGTGAATGTTTCCATTATAAGAATGTCTGTGTGGTATTTTTACTAGTACTAGTAGTTGTATATTCTTATAACAGAAAAACCATGCATGGCTTATGTTGATAAATGAATTTAATTACGCTTAAGTTGAACCAAGTTAGACTTCCAGCCCATTCTCGGGAAGTTGTTTCCCCTTATCTGTCTCCAGGAATGCCCCGGAATAGATCTCTTCACAGAGATCCCCTCTTTGGAAAGGTTTACCAAGAACCCGGAAAAAGGACTTGAATGTGCAAGTCTGAGCAATCCTGTACGAGGAGGAATGAACCTCTTAAAATCCCGGAGTAGCAGCGTAGGGATAAGTATCGATCGACGGACGAGATCCCATCGGAAGATCCATGGTCATTCACGGCCGTTAGATTGACGAAAGAAAACAAAGGCGTTGCATACCTTGCCCCTTTTCCTCTATCTTCATGAATAGCGAGGAAATTGGGATCATAGACCCCCAAGGTCCATGAGAACATCTGGACCGTTGATTTTTCCACGTCCACAAAGTAGTGGGAGAGTGCACGATGTGGGACAGATATGAGCCATTAGATCTTAGCTAGAAACAAACCGACAGCCGTTGGATCTGTTAAGAGATGCATGAGGGTTAAGCCCTCATGAGCAGGAGGTTGAAAGTCCCGACGAGAGGCGTGGCCATCGGGATATCGACATTCGTGAAATCGGGAGTCACGATGACATGAGATCGGGAATTTTCATAGTGAAAATTTTGGAATCAATCTGAGCCGTCCATCATAGGAGGACACGCGGGCAGGATCGGGAGCCCGTCGACATTTCGGAGATCGAAGGGACAAGATGTCAGAGTATTTCAGCAGCAGAAACTCTGAAATCACGAGAAGCGATCAGGACCATCCATCTTAGGAGGACGCGTGGTGGCAATCAGAACATTCAGGGAAAGTCCCGAAAGGAAAGTTATCCATCAGGAAATCAGGAATCCCGTGGACAAGAAGTCCATACACTTCGGAATTGCGAAGTTCAAAATCCCGACCAAGTGAAAAGCGTTCATTGTAGGGCTAGCTGTCATCATATCGACATATCGGGATTCAACGGATGAGTACATTTCTGCATTACAAAGTCCAAAAACCCGACAGGAGATAAGGTTGCGGTCTTGTGAGATAGTGGTCACGTGGGTTAGGAGTTTAGCCAGGAGGGCTAACACCTAAGGGACCATATCAGTGAATTGGCTCATCGGAGATCGGGGATTCAAGAGAACAGGGAGCTCTTGACATCAGGGATCACGAAACCCCAAAACCCGAAAGTATATGCATTTCCCATTGTGGAAAGAGTAGCGATCATATGCAAAGTCCGTGACAGGGAAAGAAGGACCCGTGGATCGGGTTTTGACAAAGATTCCAGTAGGGAATCCAATGAGCCGCTTCAGCTCCTGAACTTAATGAACGATCCTGTGAGCGGACGTGCTTGGGAGCACGACTACATCGCTTCCCATATTGGAATTCAGGGATTTGAATGATGAAGAATCTTGGAGTTGTTGCACTTCGAACTCCCGAGTGCCAAAACCCCGAAAGGATCCATGCCGTTGGATCAAGGGAGGCTTACGACCATCGATCTCCCTTTGGAGGGAAACTTGCCCCTCGCTAGCCCCGTCGGGTTTGGCGTTTCGTTGTTTTAAGCTTTGGGGATTCTCATTGTTGAGAAATCAATAAAAAAGCTTGATTTGCATAGTGGGTTTGTGACAAAGTGGTATCAGAGCATGGTTACAACACTTGGCCTGATTGGGCTCATGCATGAGTTGCGCATAAGCTCCGTTCGAAGTACTCCTACAAAGAGTAACCCCTAATGTAACTCTCTTGTCCAGGATTAAAACTTGGAAATGAGAACTCGACTGTGTATGCATGTGAAAGAGTTATAAATTATGCGCAAATTATAAAAATGTATTTAACTCTTGACTAATAACCAGTGTTTGTCTTTTCACTCAAGCGGATGATCAGCCACGGGAATCTACAGACGCAGATTATGGTGACTCACCAAGAGGTGGGAGACATCTCCCACAACAGAGACAAAGATTCTGACGAAAGAAGAGCAATAGGAACCCCTCTAGACCTAGCCAAGACCATGAGGAGTCTCATGGTTGAATTGCAAAGCTGCAAGGCCGACAATGAAAGGATGATGAAAGAACAAGAAAAGCAAACTAAAATTAATGTAGTGTTACTGCAGAGCTTATTCGACCTACAACGACAAATGCAGCATGAACCTGAGATGCAAAATCATGGTCATGTCAGTGGCCATACTGAGAGGAGCACCTCAAGAAAGGTCCACCCCAGAGGTAAAGGACTAGTGCCGAACGATTCCACTGAGAAGGAAGCTGGCGATTCAGAAGGCACTTCCAACAGCAGGACCAGTTCCTATTTTCAAAGAAAACAGAAGAAGCAAAAGACTTCCAAGAGTCATAAATTTGAGGAATTTAGAAAGGCCAAACTTCCCTCCTTCGACGGTGAGATAAAGAAGGGAGAGGAAGTCGAGGCTTGGTTACTAGGACTGAAGGAATATTTCAGAGTCCATGATTTTTCAGAAAATTTGAAGGCTCGAGTGGCCACTTTCAATCTGAACGGAAAAGCTTCCATCTGGTGGGAAGATCTTAAGAACATGAAAGGGGTCTGCGAGGAGGACCTGTCTTGGAAACAGTTTGAGAAGTACTTCTGGAAGAAGTATTTGTCGGAAAGATATTTTGATGAGAAGGCTAAAGAGTTTTATGAACTCAAACTGGGGCAACTCACTATAGAGGAATATGTCAACAAATTCCTCGACTTATTGAGATATGTACCCTACATCAAAGCAGAGAAGGCAAAGGCGCAACGCTTCATCAGTGGGCTACCCAAGGAATATTGGAACTGATTCGAATTCGACGAGCCAAAGACCTTAGAAGACACTATACGAAAGGCAACATATTGTCATGAACAATATGGACATTGGGCAGAGTCTCATGGAGACTGGAAACAGAAGAGTGGTTCAAGATTTCAAAAGAAGGGGATTAAATCCTCATAAATTAAGAGCTACAAGAAGAACCCCAGTATGAATTTTCCAACCCAGAGTGTACTCCAGCAGAACTTTCCCTCGGTGGATGGAAATAAAACTTCTGGACCTATACCAGTGAAGACTAATAACCCAAAGAAAGAACCTCTGAAATGCTGGGGTTGCGGAGAAGAGCATCTCCTGAGAAACTTTCCACACCGACAATAGAACAGTCGAAAAGTTTATAACATGCAGGAAGCTACCAAAGTCAATGATGTGGCAAGGAGTGTGCCTAAGATTTATGCAGCCTTGGATAATAACCAAGCTGACTACCAAGCTTCAGTGGTGGAAATAGAAGGTATGATTTTCAACCATCTAGTGTCTGTTTTGATTGACCTTGGTTCAAATTTGAGTTATATAGCCCCTAGAGTTGTTGATAAGTGTAAACTACAGCCACAGAAGAAAACCAAGCCATGGTTGGTACAGTTAGCCACTGGCACCAAAAGAAAGGTGGTAGAGGTCATACCAGCCTGCCAGTTAATGTTGAGTGAATTCCCCACCCAAGCAACCCTTAACGTATTACCCCTGGGATCATACGACCTATTGATTGGTATGGACTGGCTGTCCACCCATAAAGCCAAATTGTACTGTTACCATAAAACCTTAGAATGTGTGAGCAAAGAAGGAAAAAGGATAACCCTTCAAGGGATCCAAAAACCGGTCTCAGTGAGGCAAATATCAGCCCTGCAAATGAGAAAGTATTGCCGAAAGGGATGTCCCCTATATGCAATATAGGTGTTAAAAACAATCGAAGGCGCTAAACCAAGCCCTGATGATCACCCTATCCTGAGAGAATACAGAGATGTGTTTCTGGAAGAGGTACCGGGTCTACCTCCGAGAAGAGACATTGACTTCTTGATAGAGCTCGCACCAGGAGTGTTGCCGGTGTCTAGGACACCCTACCGGATGAGCACACCTGAGTTAGTTGAACTCAAATTGCAATTGAAAGAGATGATGGATAATGGTTATATTCGACCCAACATGTCCCCATGGGGAGCACCAGTCCTGTTTGTGAAAAAGAAGGATGGCACCCTTAGACTGTGCATAGATTACATACAACTTAATAAAGTAACCATAAAGAACAAGTACCCCTTGCCCAGGATCGATGATCTATTCGATCAGTTGGGGGGTGCGTCTATTTTCTCAAAGATTGACTTGAGGACGGGATACCATCAAGTTCGAATTAAGGGTGAAGACATCCATAAAACCGCTTTCCGGACACGGTATGGTCACTATGAGTTTGTGGTAGTGCCATTTGGGTTAACCAATGCCCCTGCCACTTTCATGTTCTTAATGAACAATGTGCTCAGTAAATTTTTAGATAAATTTGTACTAGTTTTTATTGATGACATATTAATCTACTCTAAGAATAGAGAAGAACATGAAGAGCATCTTAGACTTGTGTTGCAAGTGATAAGAGAGCATCAACTCTATGCTAAATTCAACAAATGTGACTTCTTTCAGAAGCAAATACATTACTTGGGACATGTTCTATCCGAGGAAGGGGTAGCAGTAGATCCTGACAAGATCAGGTCTATCAATGAATGGCCTACCCCAAAGGATGTCTCAGACATCAGATCCTTTATGGGATTGGAGGGATACTATAGGAGATTTATAAAAGGATTATCCAAAATTGGTTGTCCAATCACTGCCCTCCAGAAGAAGGGGACAAAATTCATGTGGACACAACAATGTGAAAAAAGATTTCAAACCTTGAAACATCTACTAACCCATGCACCCGTGTTGAAAAATCGCTGACCCAGACGCTGAATTCCTTGTGTGCACAGATGCCTGTAAGGAAGGGCTTGGAGGAGTCCTTATGCAGGAAGGAAAGGTGATCTGCTATGAATCCCGAAAATTGAATGAACACGAGGTCGACTATGTGACTCATGATCTAGAACTGGCTGCCATAGTGCATGCCTTAAAAATGTGGAGGCATTACCTCTTGGGAAGAAAATTTGTACTTATGACAGATCACTGTGGATTACGGTATTTGTTCGACCAACCAAAGCTCAATGCTAGACAAGCTAGATTGATGGCCCTCCTTAGTGAATTTGATTTTGAAATAAAACACTTCAAAGGGAAGGAAAATAGGGTGGTCGATGCCCTTAGCAGAAGCATGAAAAAAATTCACCTGGCACCGGTGAGTACCTGTGAGACACATGTCAAGAACAGAGTCAGAAATGCACAAGAAACAGATTCCTTCGTTCAGACTGTGACCCTATACCTACAGCAAGAACCCGCTGGAGGAAAATATGAAGGCTACCAGATGACCAAAGGAGGTCTGCTCACCTACAGAGATAGAATGTACATTCCAAATTGTGACGACTTGAAGAGGTTCATCATGGATGAACTACATAAAATACCATACACGGGTCACCCAGGATACCAGAAAATGATCACTGCCACCTAGAAACAATTTTATTGGCCTGGATTAAAGAAAGACATAGCCAAATAATTGGCCCAATGTATAGAATGCCAACAGGTTAAAGTAGAACATTGACACCCAATAGGACTATTACACCCTTTACCCATCCCAAAATGGAAATGGGAAACCATCTCCATGGATTTTGTCACTGGACTACCAACTTCAACCAAACAGAATGATGCCATTATGGTGGTGGTGGATAAGTTGAGAAAGTCGGCTCATTTCATTCCCGTCAAATCAACCTGCAAGGTGATAGATATCGCCCAGGTATTCATGAAAGAGGTATTCAAACTACACGATATGCCGAAAGAGATAGTGTCTGATAGAGACACAAAATTTACTTCCAATTTCTGGAAATCACTGATGGCTGGTTTAGAGACCAAATTGTTGTTTAGCACCACCTATCACCCTCAAACCGATGGACAGACATAAAGAGTGAATCAAATATTAGAGGATATGTTAAGGATGCATGTAATGCATCAACCTAGGAAATTGGAAGACTACCTGCCATTGGTAGAATTCGCCTACAACAATGGCTACCAAGCATCCTTAAAGATGAGTCCCTTCGAGGTCCTCTATGGTAGGTCGTGTAATACTCCAATCAACTAGAGTAATCTTGTAAACAAGATTTCTATTGGACCCGATATGTTGAAATAAATGGAACAACAAGTGACTCAGATAAAACAAAATCTGAAGGTCGCTTAGAACCGACAGAAAAGTTATGCTGATCAAAAGAGAAATCCAAGAGAGTTCAAAATGGGAGACCATGTATATCTCAGAATTAATCCCAGAAGGAGTTCCCTGAGAATGGGAGCTTGTGCCAAGTTGGCACCTTGGTATTGTGGACCCTTTGAGGTTCTAGAAAGAGTGGGACCTGTAGCCTATCGACTAGCACTTCCTCCCACCGTAAAAACACATAATGTTTTTCATGTTTCATTATTGAAGAAATATGTACATGATGCTAATCATATAATTGACTGGTCTATGATCCAGGTGGAATTGGAGGGAGAATTTCTACCAGAACCCCAATGCATACTGGACAGAAAGGAAACCCCGCTCTGGAACATAACCATTGCACAGGTTAAGGTGCAGTGGAAACATTTTTGCCCAGATGAGGCTACATGGGAAATGGAGGATGCTATGAGATAGGCATATCCGATTTTGTTTACTTCTGTACATGCAATTCATGTTAGTAGATAAGAACATCGAGGATTATGTTCCTTGTTAAGGGGGAGGGAATTGTAACACCCTGTTTCCCCCAGTTTGTAAAAATAACGGGACTGGCCAAGAACTATGGCAAACTCATAAATGTGAATATGTGATGTAAATGGACCTTGAGGAAAAGGTCAATGAATGTGAACAACATTATAAATTTTATTGCAAGACTGCTGCGAGGGGATGTGCATAAAAAGAGACCACGATGGCGATGGAAGGCACCTGGAAAGGTCGCGTTAACTTCCGCCGAGAATTAACACCGTATTTGGACTCCATTGGCTTAGAGAACCAAAAGCGGCTCGCTGGCCCTGAATTAAATGTCTCGCAGGCTGGTAGGCGGATGGCTTAGTGAGGGATGGAAAGGTGAACTGCCCATCCGTAGAGCCATCATGCCTGACCAGCGCGAGGGTAATCGCGCCACACGCAACCTTGCAAGAGGATAAGGCATAAGGTAGAAGCGATTGGGGAGGAGACACGAGGGGAAAACTCTGGCATTACGCAGAGTGAGTGATAGCATAGAGGAAGGATTGCAACCTTCGCTCTTGGTCACTGGCAGACGAAGACGTAGTCTCACAGCATCGTGGTCTCAGCTCGAGGGTGGCTAGGGGTAAATCCGTTGGGAGTCGCTAAGCCTACAGTTGGGTGGAAACGAGCACCCCTCGCAGCAGTTGCACTCACTTTTGGTGTTATTTCTGATAAATGTTTTGCCTCTGGCTCCTTGAAATATATGTATTCTGATAATTATGCCCATAAGCTATGAAACTGTGAATGTTTCCATTATAAGAATGTCTGTGTGGTATTTTTACCAGTACTAGTAGTTGTATATGCTTATAACAAAAAAACCACGCATGGCTTATGTTGATAAATGAATTTAATTATGCTTAAGTTGAACCAAGTCAGACTTCCAGCCCATTCTCGGGAAGTTGTTTCCCCTTAGTTGTCTCCAAGAATGCTCTAGAATAGATCTCTTCACATAGATCCCCTCTTTGGAAAGGTTTACCAAGAACCCAGAAAAAGGACTTGAATGTGCAAGTCTGAACAATCCTGTACGAGGAGGAATGACCCTCTTAAAATCCCGGAGTAGAAGTGTAGGGATAAGTATCGATCGATGTACGAGATCCCGTCGGAAGATCCATGGTCATTCACGATTGTTAGATTGACGAAATAAAACAAGGGCATTGCATACCTTGCCCCTTTTCCTCTATCTTCGTGAATAGCGAGGAAATCGAGATCGTAGACCCCAAGGTCCATGAGAATATTTGGACCATTGATTTTTCCACATCCACAAAGTAGTGGGAGAGTGCGTGACGTGGGACAGATCTGAGCCGTTAGATCTTAGCTAGAAACAAACCGACAGCCATTGGATCTATTAATAGATGCATGAGGGTTAATCCCTCGTGAATAGGAGGTTGAATGTCCCGACGAGAGGCGTGGCCATCAGGATATCGACATTCGTGAAATTGGGAGTCACTATGACATGAGATCGGGAATTTTCATAGTGAAAATTCCAGAATCAATCTGAGCCGTCCATCACAGGAGGACACGCGGGCAAGATCGGGAGCCTGTCGGCATTTCAGAGATCGAAGGGACAAGATGCCGGAGTATTTCAGCAGCGAAAACTCCAAAATCGCGAGAAGTGATTAGGACCGTCCATATTAGGAGGACACGTGGTGGCAATCAGAACATTCGGGGAAAGTCCGGAAAGGAAAGTTATCCATCGGGAAATCGGGAATCCCGTGGACAAGAAGTCCATACACTTCGGAATTGCGAAGTCCGAAATCTTGACCAAGTGAGAAGCGTTCATTGTAGGGCCAGCTATCATCATATCGGCATATCGGGATTCGGCGGATCGCGAATCCTGAGGACGAGTACATTTCGACATTACAAAGTCTGAAAACCCGACATGGATAAGGCTGTGGTCTTGTGAGATAGTGGTCACGTGGGTCAGGAGTTTAGCCAGGAGGGCTAACACGTAAGGGACCATATCGGTGAATTGGCTCATCGGAGATCGGGGATTCAAGAGAACAGGGAGCTCTTGACATCAGGGATCACAAAACCCTGAAACTCGAAAGTATATGCATTTCCCGTTGTGGAAAGAGTAGCGGTCGTATGAAAAGGCCGTGACAGGGAAAGAAGGACCTGTGGATCGGGTTTTGACAGAGATTCTGGTAGGGAATCCAATGAGCCTCTTTGGCTCCTGAACTTAATGAACGATCCTGTGAGCGGACGTGCTTGGGAGCGTGACTGCATCGCTTCCCATATCGGAATTCAGGGATTTGAATGACGAAAAATCTTGGAGTTGTTGCACTTCGAACTCCCAAGTGCCAAAACCCTGAAAGGATTGATGTTGGATCAAGGGAGGCTTACCGTCGTCGATCTCCCTTTGGAGGGAAACTTGCCCCTCGCTAGCCCCGTCGGGTTTGGCGTTTTGCTGTTTTAAGCTTCGGGGATTCTCATTGTTGAGAAATCAACGAAAAAGCTTGATTTGCGTAGTGGGTTTGTGACAGATGACCTTCCTATGCTTGAGGTAACCAATTAGCTTGAGGGTTTGGGGGGAAAAGAAGCAGTGAGAGCATTTAGGGAAATGACTGGTTCTACTTCGGGAGGGTCTGAGGGAGGGGTTATGTCAGTGGGTTCATGTGACTTAGACACCAGGGGAGTTTCAACATCCTCTTCTAAAATATCCTCCGAGATGGCCAGAAAAAGCTTTTGTTCCTTACACTTGTGGCCCAAAAAATATTTGTCATCACAATTATAACAAAGGCCTTTGAGTTGGCATTCAACCATTTCAGTCTTGGTCAATTTTTGGATCTTTAGCAGAGCAAAAGGAGTAGTGGGATTTACTGGTTTAGTGCGAGGAATAAAGGGGGGTTTCTGGTTTTGAGAAGAGACAGCCTGTTGTGCTTCCTTATCTCTTTTAGTAGCCTCCACTTAACTCTTAGGCCGAGACATGAAAACATGGGCACGAATCTCATCCTTAAGTCCATTAATAAAACATTCTCAGAAAAAAGCATCAGACATGCCGTCTGTACGAAAAGCTAGTCGCTCAAAAGAAACTATAAATTCTTCCACTGTTCTAGATTGTTTCAACTTTGTCAAACGACCTAAATGGTTGGTGTCAGTGTCAAAGTGTTCATAAATATCTGCCATAAAGTGTGTCCAAGAAATATACCCTTGACGAGAAGTTTTTCTCCATTGCCACCATTGCCAATGTTCTTGATCTAGATGGAGAACACCATACCAGAGCTTGGCCAAATCATCTGCAATGTTGTACAAAGAGAAATAATGTTCCATTTGAGTTACCCAACCAGTGGGATCTGAGCCATCAAATTTGGTCACATCCACTCGTAGAAGGCGTAGGTCATGCTGAAATTGATGGGGCTGAAAATTATGGGAATGAGAGGAAGTTTCATCTTTGGTATGCAAAGGTGGGTTAGATAAAGGGGGATCTGCAGGGATATGCAGCTTGGTGCAGATCATCGAAATGACAAATTCAAGTTGGGTAGTCATGTCTTGTTTGAGGTCTTCTTTGAGTTCGATGATTGATGCGACGATGGAGGAGTGCATGTTTTGATTGATGGTGGCAATATTGGCACTGAGTTGTCTCACTTCTTGTTGGGTCTCTATGAAATTAGATTGCAAGGTATTTAAGCGAGCTTCCAAGTCTTGACTACGGGTATGGGCCATGATGACGAGGGAACCGAAAAGGGGAAGGTGGGTTCAAAAATTTTGTTGAAAAATGATATGTATGAATGTGATAAGGGCGAAGAGATAAATCCAATGGCATAGGTCTCAAATAATGGTGCAAAAATTTCCAGACTTTTTTTTTCTACACCTATGGAGT
This sequence comes from Picea mariana, assembly GCA_032191745.1. NCBI lineage: Eukaryota > Viridiplantae > Streptophyta > Pinopsida > Pinales > Pinaceae > Picea > Picea mariana. Next base: position 47,695 of record JASDQU010436560.1, read on the forward strand.
TATACTCTGGTATGAAGAATACTACAGTGATGAAATGCCCAAATGATTAACCAGGAAGAAATGTGTGGTGATTTGGCAACTCGAACACAATTGCAAGACAATAGATCTTGCCTATTTTATGTTTTGTTTCTATCCCCAAGGGTTAGGTATTCAAGGGTTCTATAGACAAGGGTTTGACCTGTGCTATAGCTCTCTGATATACGTGTGGGGTCCAATAGTAGTACTCATCCCAATATCTCAGGCCACCAACTAAGGAGGATAGACTGTTCCCTTAGCCGTACTACCCGACTACCCAAGTACTAGAGAGTTTTTTCTCGAGTGTTTTTCTCGGTGACACTATAACAGTCAGGCAACTGATCGGTTTATTTAAAGAGGGCTTCAAGAAATCTAGGTCGATCTGTATACAGGTGTTGTTTGATGCGCTACCACTTGAAGGGGTACCAAAAGGGGTTACAAGGGTGGCCAAAAAATGTGTTCTTAAGAGCCACATGTATTTCCTGCGTGTATGAATACCTCAACCATGGGTTTATGTGCTTAGTGACAGATCTATGTAGCTTAAAGATGTCGGAATACGTCTCTACCCTGAAAAAAAATTAACCCACAATTTTCTGCCAAGGAAAGTGCTCTGATACCACTTGTAATATTTTGGATATAAAAAGTATGCAGAACATAAATAAAATGCTAGAAATGGCAGATAAATAACAATATAACCAAAACAACACCACAATAACACTGAAATGATATCAAAATAACACCAGAAATAGCACTTTTATTATGAGAGCAATGTTCACGGGCCTCTTCGAGGGAACAATCTCCAGTCGAGAAGATCTCTATTACAATAATATCCAAGCTAGGGTTCTCATACCCTTGACTCCTATTTACACTAAATATGTCTATCAAAAGAACCATCTAGAGGAATAACCTTCTAGAAGCGAAAGCTTCTATTAAGTCTTCTTACAACTTATTCTACTTTATTGCAAGGCCTTATTAATATTGACCTTTATTACATTAGAATATATTGTTCTACATACGTGAGGGGTTAGGTCCCTAACAATATAAATATATATACACACACAATTTTTTTCTCTATATATTATTTATCTCTCTCTCTCTCTCTCTCTCTATCACACACACACACACACACACACACACACACACACACACACACATATATCATGTCTTATGGCATATAAATTCATGAGATCACTTTAATAGTAGGATGATCATGTTCATCAGTGTTTATAAACTGATGAGAAGCACTTAAATAGGAGGATCATCTCATTATTAGTCCCTTCCTTTGGCAAGGGACTATAGCATTCACCTTGCGGTCAACCATCGTTGACCATATGGACTATAGCATTCACCTTGCGGTCAACCATCGTTGACCATATATTAGTGGGTGCATTATGCTACATTATTTTGTGTATTTTATAGAATTTTAGAATGCTTTTAAAAAAACTTAATATTATTTCTCTTTTTTCCCAAAAAATAATACATTTCCTCAATTTTGTGATTTATTCTATTTAATTTTTTATTGGTTAACATTAGTTTGATGTGACATAAATCCTCTGGTAGAAGTTAATTTATTTTTCCTATTTGTCAGAAATAAAAATTAATTAAAAAAATATTGTCCTCTAAATTACATTATTGGCTACTTTAGAGGCTTTGACAACCGACACTGCACATTGTATTTTTTTAATTTCTAAAAAATCCTGACAACACTGCAACAAAGTCTTTATTTTTCACTACAACAAAGTCTTTATTTTGCAGATGCGAACAACTCAAGGATTTTGCATGCACCCTCTGCAATTTCCACGTGAAGATGGAAAGCAACTCATGAAAAGCATTAAACTATACCTACATATTTGCATACCCCCACAAGTTGTTTCTTACGAGGGCGGGGATACTTGGAGTGTTGGAGAGAGTTCATGGAATTCTAGCCATGGAATAAATAATGAGACTACAGGCTCTCGATATGAGCTTGAAAAAGCAAAAACCCTGAGTGATATGTTAAGTTAAAGGGGGAAGATTCATATGCTAGAATCAGAGAGTATAACCAGTTAACAATATGACTAGTAAGCGCTTCGTAACCAAGAGAGTTGGGCTAAGCTAAGGGTGAGAAGAATTGATTAAAGCCTAGTGTGTCGAAGGCCTACTATCTCACTAAGTCGCTAGAACCTGGCTGTCACACTGGCCTGCTTGCTAGATATAATGAGAGAGATATATATTTGTAAGGGTTGGTTGCTCCAGAGATATATATTTGTAAGGGTTGGTTGCTCCAGAGATATATATTTGTAAGGGTTGGTTGGGCCCGTGCCTTCGCATAGCTCAAGTAAGGATTAAGGTGGTATTGTTTTTAGCAAATACTAGGGGTCTACACTACGTATCCATGGAAATACTGTAGGTTATTCTTAATATTACACTATGTTGTTTTTAGGCTTTATATTATGTTAGCTTTTACTTCAGTATTCATTGAAAGTTTGAGAAACAATTAAAATAAACTGATGCTTTCCATAATAAAATGTAATGTGTTTGTTGAGACAAAACTAACTAAACAAATGAGATATGAAAATCTCAAACCTGGCATGTTCTTATCATTATGACTCAACGTTTGTATGTGGTACCATGAAAGCAATAGATCATGGCTGATTGAAGCCAGGAAAAAAAAAAGATTTGGCTAACCGCAAAAATGGCATATGCAGGTCTCGAACACAATAACATATATGGCCATTTATCTGCTGCTAAAGCTTCGATGCATTCATTATTTGTACTATTTCTTAACATCATCATCCTCTAGGTCTACTAGCCGATTATAAAATCATCCATATTCTTGAGCTCATCCTCAAGTCTAATCTCTACTGCCCAAACTTGTTAACACAAATGGCATTGCAAGTAATGGACAATATTGTACACTCAAAATTTCAAGATTGTTTAACTCCAAGACACCCTTTGGTAAATACTTTATTGCTCCATGTTGCATGGTGAGCGTTGTCAATTTTTTCAATTGTCCAATCGTATCAGGAAAATTTTTCAATTTCATCGGAGAAAGATTCAATACATTTAAGCTCGTCAGGTTATCCAGAGAAGGTGGCAGCATTTTCAATACACCATAAACTAGAACCATAATTTTCAAATTGCTTATATTTCTGATAGCATTTGGAATTTGTTGTAATTTGTAGCGCACAAATATAACTTTTCAAGGGACCGCTAATGTGTGACTAGGAGAGGCAATTCTTCCATTTTCGTAGAAGAAAGGTTCAAGATTTCTAGCGTTCTTATATTTCCAAAGGTTTTTGTCGAGATGTTCCACTAGGAGTAGTCCTCCAAACAAAGATGATTAAGTAGAATTAAATTTCTGAAGGACAGTGGTAGCATATGCAAAACGGATCTCCCAGACAAGTCAAGGTATTGTAGGTTTGTAAGATTCTTGAACGATTCTGGAAGAAACTTTATTCCTGTGCGCATTCTAAAATGTTTCAAGGAGAGGAGATTAAACAATTCATCTGGAAACGTGTTGATATAATGCACTGCACATTGATTTCAACACATGTGAGATTGTATCCTCCGAGTAATTTCATCGAGTATTGTCCTTGCCTCTAATGTTTTGTAATCTAGTTTTTATTTATTTATTTTGAGATGTGCATTATAGGGCCACTCTAGCAGATATTACAACAGGTTGTATTCTGGTTAATTGGAATTAGATGTTCAAATTGTATGTGACTGATGCCTCAACTTCTAAGAAAAAAGAAAAAAATTCAGATCCACAAAAGGAAAAATGAAAGCACTTGCTTCTTACCTTCCATGCCATGCATTCTGATGCTTGCTTCTTACCTTGCATGCCCTGCATTATGGGGGGGAAAAGGATAAATTTAGGCTTTTCATTGCTTCCTCCTCTTTCCCGGTCTCATGGTAATGACATTGTTCACTATCATCCAATTTCCTACTTCCACCTCTTGCCCGGTCTCATGGCAATGACACTATTCACTATCATCCAAGGAAAAATGGGATGGATGCATTATGTCCATTGTCCATCTTATTGCATATAGCTTTGTTGGTTAGTTTTCTTCCTTATTGTAATACCCATGTTTCCCCCATCTTGTAATTAGTCATTAATTATGATCACCATGTTATGGCATGGGAACAATGTAAATGTATTACTTAGATTGCTAATGACTGACTGTGGGGGTAAAGCCTTGAATTATTGGCCATGATATCACTAGAGGAAAGAATGAGGAAACTGTGGATAGGGTTCAATAGTTCAAATGACCCAAATTCCCTTTGTTGAGATAATAAGCCTCATTTGGATCCCAAGGAGAGGAATTAATTAATGAAGGAAGGAAGCATGGTATGGCTGAGGAGACATGAGGTTGTCAGCCTGAAGTACCATAGAGTCATGAATACCTAGGTTAAATCGAGTTTCCGTATGACAGAAGGAACAATATAGGTCAAGAACCATCTTGGGAAAGGCATGAAAGGGAGGGGGGGCACATGGGAAAACAACGGAGAGAGAGGTGTGCGCGTGAGGCTCTGTAGAGAGAAGGAGAGACACCAAAAAATATCACATGCACAGAGGGGAATGCACGGCCCGGATATGCAGAAGGAAAGATAAAGGCCGTGAGTTTGATGCTGAGGAAGCATCTAATAAACCTCACAGGTTGCTCTGAAAAAAGATAGAATCTCTGAGAAATGATATAAATTTCCCTGGTGATATCATGGCTTGGCATGGGGGTGGCCAGAGCACTAAGAATGAATTCCTCTGAGCCTATGGTTGGTTGGAAAGGAAAACACCCACAGTTAGTTGGTTGGCTGCAACTTATAATATATAAGTATTTTGATTACCTTGCGCACTTGAATTGAAATGCATGATCGAATGTCTGTGTCTGTGACTAAGCTTTGTAGTTTTTTATTCATAATGAAAATGCTTAATGTTCTTCTATAAATTGTTTCCTTCGAACGGTTATAAGATGAATGATGTGGCCTCTGGGATGGTTGAAAAATCCTTAAGGTATTATTCCTAGGGATCAACTTCACAGTACTAGAGTCGGGGCAGACTCCATGGGATTGCTACATTCTTTTTTATCCTTCGAACGATTCTTTCCTTGTGTTAGTACCTAATTTCTGTGATTGGAGGGCGCTTCCTTCAAACTAGTAGCCTAAGAGACCATAGTCTCATGCCCATGACCTTAACCAAATCTCGGCTAAGAGTCTAGCTTACAATGTAACAACCCTAGTTAAATAGTTGCTTAATGTTTATCAAGTATAGTTAATTAAATAATTAACTGTCCCAATGTGTATTAGTTAAATAATGATTATTTATTTATTGTTTAATATATGTTGATTAATTAATTAATTGATTAATTAACACATTTAATGTTTGGGCAACGAATTAAAGGCTTAATAACTTTTAATTTATTATTAGAAAACTTTACGTATGAAGGGATAAGGCATTGAATGGAGGGATAGGGTAGTGAATGGAGGGATAAGGTATTAGATGGAGGGATAAGGTGGGTGGCATTAAATGAAGGTAGGAGGCAGTGAATGGGGGAAGGATATGAAGGGGCAGAGGCATTCGGGAGAAGGACTTTTGGAAACTTTGGGGAAAGGAAGCTTTTTCTGATATTAGGGACTGTGTTTTCTGGTTCGTATTTTTCTAGTTTGGAGTTTGGGTGGACTGTTACAGGGGTGCATCGGTTGCTGGGAGTTTTGGGCTCGGGGGCCAGGAATCCTTACGAAATCCTGGAGCTAGGGAGCCAGATAGGCTCTTTTCCTAGCTGGCAGGGAGGAAAGATTCAGTTTTGGCTAGAGTTTGGGCAGAGCGACAGCGAGGACAGATGGAGATTGGAGAAATAGCATCAGTCAGAGGTATGAATTTTCATGATTACGCTGTGTTAGGTGGTTATCATCATGCTGCTGAATATGCTTATATGATAAATAATGAAATTTCTTATACATTGAAAGGAATTTTATGTTTAAATTTGTGAATTTTATTAGGCTTTGTTAAATTGGGTCCTACATACATCCCAAGACTCATTAGAGGGTCCATATGACCAAGGTCTGGGAACCCTGCGCTAGCCGAAAGGAGCTAAGACTTTATAGCTTCATAACTTTGGGAGTTCAGAGCTTCAGAGTGTTGCGACCTTAACCAAATTGTGGCCAAGAGGTATGATTGTAGCCTTTGGGGCTTGAAAAATCTCCATATAACCAAGGCCTAGGAACCCTGGATTAAGTTTTGAGGGAGCTAAGTGTTCGAGACTCTGGGAGTTCAGAGCCCTTGGGAATTAAGTATTGCAAATACCAAATTACACCAAATTCGATTTGTCGAGTTAGTGGCTTGACGGTGGATCGACAAATGGAGGTCATTTGCTCGCTACCGTGGTACTCATACCCACATTAAACCCTGATCCACTTACCAGTCATGAAGTGACGTAGGCCATAGATCTAAGGACACTCAGGAATTTCCCTGACCGTTAGATCTACACCGAGGTCAGTTCAATGTTGACCACTTCAGGAGAACAAAGGTGTTGCACCTCCAAAACTCTCGAATGTCGAATTTACGAAGTAACGTGGACCATAGATATTCGTATCCTTCAAGATCCTCCTCATCCGTCGATATAGGGTCTCCGTTGAGAACCCCTCATAAATTTCCATCAACTAGGATGCATGTCCATGAATAGAGTATATCCAAGAGGTTTTGACTTGATGGTGAATGCGCACTTTGTCGGAGCTCTGAAAGGTCAGAGTCAATCCCAGCCATCCATTGTTAAGGACACATGTCACTAGATCCGATAGTCCAGAGACTTAGCACTCTGGAGAAAATTGGCTGAGAGTATTCAAGGCATGGAGACTCCCAAAGTCGCGAACAACAGATTAAACCTCAGTTGTTGACAGGTAGGAGACGCGTGGTGCTATATCATTGAGTTCTGAGACTTGGCACTCCGGGGGATTTGAGGTGTGGTGTGTCGATAAGCTTCGAAGCTCGAAGTGACAAGATTCTTCGATCCGAGGATGCTTCAAGACTTTTCCTGACCGTCATATTTGGGTTGCCATCAGTCCAGTGCTGACCAAATCCAAAAGCAAAGAGGAGTTTGCATTGAAAAACTCCTGAATGCTAAAGTTACGAATTAACGTGAGTCATATAGTCATGGATCTATGTGGACACACCTTGACCTTGAGATCTGAGAGACATTGGAAGGTTGTCAGTCTAGTGTGACATGGTAGGACAACGTGTAACCATGATTGACGAGCCTCGTGTCACCTCGATTTGTGCATTTTTTAGACCTTATATACCTATTGGAACATGACACGTGTCACCCCCCGATGAGGACACATGTCACCCTTGGCCCTTGTCACTTGTCATCTCCAGAATTTACCTGTTTGGTCTAGGTGGTTGAAGCCATGTAGAGAGGTTTCATGACTTTTGGGTGTAGTGTCATAAAGGGACGTTCAATGTCGATCATCAATTTTCGAACGTCGAAAACGGGACGTTCAACGTCGATTGCTGATCGTTGAAACGTTCAACATCAACATCGAACGTCGAACGTCGAAAAAGGGACATTCAATGTCGATCGCCAAATGTCAAACGATGACGTTGAACATAGAACGTCAAACGTTGAATGGCCAAGGCCACGTGGAGAGATGGGGCTTCGGGGAGTATGCATGCAGTAAGAAAAGGGGTGTTATACATCGAACGCTGAAGACCCCAACTAATAATTCCTGAATAAATTCGGGAGGCTGTATCTTGCAAACCAGAGGTCGGATTAGAGCCGGAAACAATCGTTAGAAATCTACAGACGAGTAGAAGAGGATGAAGACCTCGGAGAAATAATTTGAATGAGAAAAAAAATTTGATGCCCCATCCCTAGAAAGGGTATTTAGGGGTCGGGTGTGTTACAAATTGGTATCAGAGCATGGAAACAACAGTTGGCCTACTTGGGCTCATGCACACGTCACATATAAATATTATTAGAGGACCTTAAGAGCTAACACCCTATTTTATCCATTCCTAAGAGGCTTGGTAAAACTATATTGAAACGAGGAATGAAGCTTTCTATTGTTGATAGATGTTTTGGAAATCTGCACTGTATGTTGCTAATGTTTCCAAATAAGGAAACTGAATTCACTGTGCAATCATATGTGTTGTTGTATAGACATAAGACTGGGTTACCAAGGATAAGATGAGCCTGTTGAGTTTATTATTGCCAAATGGAAATCATCTGCATAAGTTCCTTATGTAGAAGGATGCAGATTTAAAATTCAGTTGGGATTTTACCCAATGACATTGAATCATGCTCGTCTGTGGTAGATAAAGCCTACCATTTCTTCTCAGAAATGATGGCCAATCCCATAAGAATGGGATTATGTTGATGAGAACTAATATCAAGACTTGGAGGTGAATGTATTGAAAGGATCTGTAGTAGTAATAATTACTGATTTAATAAATGATTAAACCAAATATATGTGTATGACCCCTCACGATCGAAGGATTAATGGAAATGGTAAGGTCAATTTACTGACTGAAAATTGTTGCTGGAATAATCCAATAAGAAAGTAAAACAAAGGAACCCTATATATTGAGAGAAACCTTCATGAAGGTAGAAGTGAATCAACAAGAGCAAGTTCAAAAACTCATGGTTATGCCAATGGAGTGTATATCCATGTCAACTCAAGGGAATGTCCATGCATAATAATGCATATGGAAAATATTGAACATGCAAACTAGGCATGTTAGAACTTGTGATGGGTTGTAAGGTACGGTCTACTAATGGACCTTTTAGATGAGGATGACCTTATGACAGTAGGAATTAACTGAAAGAATGAAATTTGATAATGTTGCGACCTATTTCCTTAATACGACAAGACTGTAAGGATTTATGAGAGACCAATGTAAGGTTTGATTAAGGAAGCGTCAAACACCTTTGGATGACCAATGGATCATATTGAAATCCATAGGTGGATGGTATCCATATGGATATTGCTTGGTATACTTAGAAAGAAATAAGAGAGAGTTTAGGAAGAGATTCCATTGTAAAGATCAATTGACCAAGAGTGAATTGAGGCATGAAGAAGAGACTAGAAGTGGTTATCTTACTACCTTGAGTGGCACACTAACTACACATATGAATTCTGAATTATGGAAGGATTTTTACAATAGAAAGGAAAAAGGTGACCCTTGTATGTTATTTCCATGTAGAAGGGGAAACATCAGTATGAATTATGATTGAGAGACTAGTCACATGAGTGACTGTAATCTGTCACTAAAGAACAATAATATTAAAATTAAAATATCAATGTAAAAAGGGGTGCAAGAGATGCACCTACATATACGTGTATACATGCTTAAAAGAATGATATGATTGCAAACCCTCAATTGAGAGGGAAACTCAGTGTCGAGTGTCTCTATGAGGCTTGTTATAAGGATGAAAGCAATATCCTTGGGAGGAGGATATGGAAGTATGATATGTCCATGTTCATGTATGGCAGGGAAAGGGTGCAAGCAATGAGCTTGCATTATGAATGTTGGGCTATGGTTGTATATGCTTGAGGACACGGGGTTAATGCATGTGAGGCCTCTTGAAATAAAGACTGATATTAATACCAATTAGGTATGAATGATATTAAATATGCAAGCGATGCAGGTGTACGATGTATGAATATATGCATACAAAAGGCACAATATGACTATCATGATGCGTGGAATGTGAGGCAAGAATTTCACTTACCAAATTTTAATGAATACCATGGATACATGGTTGACTCCATTCTAAAGAGTCATGAAAGTTCTATTTTGAATGATGTCTTGAGGGGAATGTGTTCCATTCCCTCAGGAAAGACTAATATAAACATATGTGAGAGTAAATGAGCAAGGATGCTTTGTTGTCATGACAAAATGAAACATGATTAAGCCTTTGAGGACTGCATGAGAACAATTATGAACAATCATAAGTTAAATGATTCATGATTGTGCATGTGGTTAAGTGAAACATGGATGTAAGTTAACAAAAAAAGGAATATGCGTGGACAAATAATCTGGATGCATAACAAAGATGCATGTTTATATTCCTTATCGAATATTTGATAAACAATTCAACTAGCTCAAGGTTGAGGCTATCACAAATAGTGAAGGATATACAATAAGGAAGTTGCATGTTGAAGGAGTTCCCTTTGAAGGAAAAGTGTAAGGACTCTGTCAGGAGAACAAAGTCACAACCTTAATGATTGATGGAAATTGAGCAGTGGGCTGCAATCATATATATATATATATATNGTGTGTGTGTGTGTGTGTGTGTGTGTGTGTGTGTAAGAATTCTACATTTCATTTTTCAACAAAATGTATGAGCATAAGACTAACAAATGAATGTTGGCCATTATGATAACTGAATGGTAATGTGCAGAATGCACAAGTTCATATTTCATTGTGAGAAAAAGTTGCTAGTAAATCATGCTGATTTATCCAAAAAGGTTAGGGTGAGGCCTAACCAAGGCTGCTAAAGGAAAAGAGCAGGAAGATCCTGACAATGAGTAATTGAAAAAGAAAAGAAAAGGAATAAAGGAGGAACACTTTTCCTACCCTAAAAACTTTGAATTAGTTACAAAGTTGTAGGTCTTAGATGAACAGTTGTGAGAACAAGTATAACTAGAAAAGGGAGAATGAATAAATTAGTATGTTTAGATGAATATGATTGGTTAAATCCATGTTAAGAAAAGGTAGTGAGGCCTTAGAAATAACTTAGCTAGGCTAAAAATCCCAAGTGGTGTAGAAGAAATTGGAAAAAGGGAAGAATCTCTTAACTCCTTTCTTGTTGTCTAATGTGTTCTTTGGGATAAGAGAAAATTGGAAAGATGATATGTGAAAAATTTTTATTGACTAGAAAGCTATGATACTTGTGTTTTTATTTTACATACGAACTAACATATTTATGACATGTATCATGTGTAGAATGAAATTAGAGTTGTTGAGAAAGACAATTACCAATGATGGACAACCTCAAGCAAAGGATAACTATGAAAATGTTGTTGTTAAATGATTGTTGAAGGGACTTTAAAAGTCCCCACAAAGCACCATTTATGAGGTAATATCAAAGATGGTGCTAACAACCAGAGAAGGTATAATAATGTTCATCCCTATGTGGCATGAGGTATGAAGGGATTTGGTAAGAACCCATTTTGAAAAGGTTTCATTATCTTAATGTTATGCACATAGTTTGGAAATAGTTGTTGTATGCCAATTGATACCCAAGTAGGGTATGATTCAATAAAAGAACCTGAATAATAGAGAGAGGAAGTCTATGCAATCCAAAGATGAGTTATAATCCTTGCAAGAAAATGCAGGAGTAAAGAGTACCATGGGTACATTGACCAATCTAGGAACATGGGGAATAAAGGTGCTCCTAGTTAGCACATTGCATCAAATACATTGAGGAAATGCATGATTGCATAAGAGGGTAGGTAATGGACTGCCCATTAAGGAAGGAGGACCTTCTAATACTCTACCTGAATGGTAGAGGTGTTAAAGAAAAGAGAAAATTGGGTGGCGATGAGTACTGGTACCCTGGTTAGTACTGAAGGAATAATGCTTGGGTGCATTCAAGAGAAACTTTTGGTTTCATATGTGTTGATCTGGGTCATGATCATCCTATAGCCATAAGCATAGTCCTGCTGCAACAATGAACGAAGATGAGTAATCCATATGGTGAAGAGCTTGGCTAAGATCCAATACACCATGGAAAAGTACTTGACATAAAGTGTGGTGAACTTGAAATCAACACAAGGGTGCATGGTATGTGAATGTGGCCATGGATATTGGCACCTTGGATTAATTTCACTTAATGTTGAAGTACATTTTAAAATTTTGGTATGCTAGAATGATGCATAGGTAAGGATTGAGGTTTCCTTTCATGTTTATATAGAGATGTGATGCAACTGTTAGAATGCACAAGTTGAGAAATGTTTGTGATGCCATTCTAAATGTGTTATGAGAATATATATATATGAGAAACTAACAGTTTGTATGGCTGTATAAAGAATGAATTGCAGGAAGCAAAAGGGTCTTGGATGTGGCCGTGATGAAAGCCCATAATGAAGCCAATTTTCTGTTGAGCCAAAATTCTATGGGAAGGAAAGTCCCATTCTCGTGAATCTGTTTCCTGTGCGAAATAGATCTGAAATTAAATGTGGAATTTGGAAAATATGTGGGTGACAGATTTGCAATAAAAATTCTGAATTTGAAATTGATGATGACATCTCATAATTTATGTGTACCTATAATACATGTAAGACACAAATATTTGTCTAGGGAGGACAGATGAAGGCATTCAAGCTGGAAATCATGAAAGAGGCTATTGTTGAGACATGAGAACCCTTTGGTAAGCCATGATCGCACTGAAACATGTTGTCTTGTGGTAACACAAGCCAGAGGGACACCTTGGCAGAGTAAGTTTGAGGGACGCCTTGACTCTAAGGATCAATGAAGTCTCTAAAATTCTTCTTGTGCGAGAAATCCTTGGCAAGGAAAGATGGATCACCCGAAGAACTGTATAATAGAGAAGGGGATGCCTGAGCTTGGGCCTAGAGGGTGAGTGACCGCAAGGAAGAAGGGACTTAAAAATTCTCCTACACTATTGATTGGGATCATGGACACAATGGGTATGTCTAAGAAAAAAAGTGAACCAAGAAAACAAGACAACCATGTGGATACAAATCCACGAACTTCACAGATGAGTATTGTGCTAAGTCATGAAATTTTCTTGAATTTTATGCAACAGTAAAATGTGTACGCATGAAAGATATGATTAATATGATTGTTGTCCAAGATTATTGAAGACAGGTGACGAAGGCCAAGAGTCTGAAAAGGAGCTGACCAAGAAAGAGCGTCAAGACTTCTGAAGCAGTTGAATGAGGAAGGGATGACAGGTGTTACTGAGAAAGAACACTAAGGACGATGTTCCTTTTAAGGGGGAGGGGATTGTAATACCCCTATTTCCCCCAACTTGTAATTAATCATTAATTATGATCACCATGCTATGGCATGAGAACAATGTAAATGTATTATTGATATTTCCAATGACTAACTGTGGGGGTAAATCCTTGAAGTATTGGCCATTATATCACTAGAGGAAAGAATAAGGAAACTGTAGAGAGGGTTCAATAGTTCAAATGAACCAATTCTCTTTGCTGAGATAATAAGCCTCATCCATATCCCAAGGAGAGGAATCAGTTAATGAAGGAAGGACTGGTGGTTGGATAATCAACCACCCCCATGAATGGAAGCATGGTTTGGTTGAGGAGACAAGAGGTTGTCAGCTCAAAGTATCACAGAGTCCTGTAGACCCAGGATAACATGAGTTTCCTTCTGACAAAAGGAACAAGATAGGTCAAGAACCATCTNCAATGGAGAGAGAGGTGCATGCATGAGGCTCTGGAGAGAGCAGGAGAGACACCATACAAGAGCACATGCACATAGGGGAATGCACGACCCAGATATGTAGAAGGAAAGAGAAAGGTAGCGAGTTTGATGATGATGAAGCATCTGATAAACCTCAGAGGTTTCTTTGAAAAAAGAGAGGATCTATGAGAAATGGTATAAATTTCCCTAGTGATATCATGGCTTGGCACGGGGGTGGCCAGAGCGCTAAGAATGAATTCCTCTGAGCCTATGGTTGAGTGGAAAAGAGAACACCCACAGTCAGTTGGTTTGTTGAAAGTTGTAATAGATAAGTATTTTGTTTACCCTGTGCACTTGAATTGAAATGCATGATCAAATGTCTGTGTCTGTGACTAAGATTTGTAGTGTTTGATACATAATGAAAATGCTTAATGTTCTTCTGTAAACTCTTTCCTTTGAATGGTTATAAGATGACCAGTGTGGCCTTTGGGATGGTTGGGAAATCCTTAAGGTATTCTTCCCAAGAATCAAATTCACAGTACTAGATTCAAGGCAGAATCCACGGTACTGCTACAGTTTGGTTGATCCTTGGAAGGTGCCTTTCCTTGTGTAAGAACCTAAATTTTGTGAGTGGAGGGCGCTTCTTTCAAACCAATAGCCTAAGAGACCATAGGATCATGCCCACGACCTTAACCAAATCTCGACTAAGATTCGAGCTTACAACCTGAGACTCATTAGAGGGTCCATATGACCAAGGTCTGGGAACCTTGCGTTAGCTGAAAGGAGCTAAGACTTTCTGGCTTCAAAACTCTGGGAGTTTAGAGCTCCGGGGTGTTGCGACCTTAACCAAATGGTCACCAAAAGGTATGACTGTAGCCTTTGGGGATTGACAAAGCTCTATATAACAAAGGCTAGGAACCCTAGATTAATTTCTGAGGGAGCTAAGTGTTCGGGACTCCGGGACTCAGGAGCCCCCGGGAATTAAGTATTGCAAAGATCAAATTGTGTCGAAGATGACTTGTCGAGTCGGTGGCTTGATAGTGGACCAACAACTGGTGGTCATTTACCTGTTACCATGGGAATCATACCCACATTAAACAACGATCCACTTACCGGTCATGAAGCAATGCGGGCCGTAGATCTAAGGACACTCAATAATTTCCCTGACCGTTAGATCTACACCGAGGTCAGTCTGGCATTGATCGCTTCAGGAGAAAAAATGTGTTGCACCTCCAAAACTCCAGAATGCTAAATTTATGAAGTAACATGGAACGTCGATCTTCGGATCCTTCGGGATCCTCCTCATCCATTAATATGGGGACTCCGTTGAGAACCCCTCATAACCATCCATCAACTAGGATGCGTGTCCACAGATCAAGTATATCCAGGAGGTTTTTACCTGATGGTGAATGTGCACTTCTCTAGAGCACTAAAAGGTCAGAGTCCATCCCAACCGTCCATCATTAAGGACACTTGTCGCTAGATATGGTAGTCTGGAGACTTAGCACTCCAAAGGAACTTAGACAATATTATTCAAGGCGTGGAGACTCCTGAAGTCATGAATGGCGGAGTAAATCTCAGCCATTGATAGGTAGGGGACGCGTGGTGCTAAATCCTTGAGTCCATAGATTTGGATTTCTAGGGGATTTGAGGTGTGGTGTGTCGATAAGCTCTGAATCTTGAAGTGATGAGAGTCATTGATTTGAGGATGCTTTGGTACTTTTCTTGACTGTCAGATCTAGGCTATGGTCAGTGTGCACTGACCAACTCCAGAAGCAAAGAGGAGTTTGCATCACAAAACTCCCAAACATCGAAGTTACGAATTAACATGAGACGTAGATTCATGGATCTACGTGGATGCACCTTGATTGTTAGATCTAAGGGACGTTGGAAGGTTGTTAGTCTAGTGTGACATGGCAGGCTGACATCACCAGGGTGATGTGAAACCATAATCGCCGAGCCATGTGTCACCTCAATTTGTGCATTTTGTAGACCCTATATGCATATTGGAACGTGAAGCGTGTCACCCCCCGATGAGGATGTGTGTCACCCTTGTCCCTTGCCGCATGTCATCCCTAGCATTTACTTTTTTGGTCCAGGTGGCTGAAGCCACGTGGAGAGGTTTCGGGACAATGGGGTGTAGTGTCGTAAAGGGGCGTTCAATGTCGATTGTCGATTGCTGAACTGCAAAAAAGGGACGTTGAACGTCGATCATTGATTGTCGAACGTCAAAACGTTCAACATCAATGTCAAACGTTGGACATCGAAAAAGGGGCATTCAATGTTGATCACCAAACACCGAACGCTGACATTCAACGTAGAACGTCTAATGTCGATCGTCGAACGACTAAGGCCACGTGGAGATATTTTAGGACTTCGGGGAGTATGAGTGCAGTAAGAAAAGGGGCGCTCAATGCGAAACACGAAGACCCCAACTAATAACGCCCATATAACTTCGGGAGGCCGTATATTGCAAACCATAGGTCGGATTAGAGATGGTAACATTCATTAGAAAGTTACAAACGAGTAGAAGAGGATGAAGACCTCAGAGAGATGATTTGAGATGATTTCAACGAGCAAAACAATTTGATGCCCCATCCCTAGAAAGGTTATTTAGGGGTCAAGTGTGTTACACTTATTGTAATAGGGAGTAGTTGGTTTCCTTGGGGAACATTCATAATTTAAAGTAATTAATTAAAGCTAAGAGTAGACTGCTTCCTTGGACCACTAAACCTCTAGCTGTAACACAATCGCCCCAACCTTTGTGCTCCTCAAAAATCTGTCTCTCCCTAATGTTGGAGTGACATTACGAAAGTGTTTAATTGTTGGAAAGGTTGGGGAATAGTCAGAGTGTTGGTTCCCCGAGATGAGTAAAGGTATTAAAAAGGTGTTCAAGGGCTTGTCTAATGAACTAGTCTGCTCTGCATTGTAATATAATAGTTTAAAAACTTAAGCTTTGTTGAACTAATAAATGACAGGTAATAAGCTTAACAAGCTTAACTGTGTAATGTAAGAGTTCAAAATACTAATCATTTTTTCACTATTATATGTCATTGTGTGTATTATAATAATATGACGTATTATAATAATATGGAAATCTATGGAATGATTCACTTCTAATTGACAGATACTGTTTAAATGTTTGACATGTTGATTTTAAAGATCTTTAATTAATTTTTGAATCAAGTTATTAATTCCACCGAATTTATAATACATGAAAAACTTAAGCTTTGTTGAACTAAGAAATTACTGGTAATAAGCTTAACCGTGTAATGTAAGAGTTCAAAATACTAATCATTTTTTCACTATTATATGTTATTATATGTCATTGTGTGTATTATAATAATATGACAATCTCTCTCATGATTCACTTCTAATGGACATATATTGTTTATGGTTGGCTTCAATTACTCTTCCGCTGTTAATCGTCCAAGTAACTAACTAATTGGGAAGTAGCTAGTCCATCTCGCTTGGGGCACAGAGGGTCGTAGGTTCAAATCCTGTCACCTTGATCGTGAATCATCCCATGCTTACCCATGGTAGCCCCACCCTGAGATCTATTCTCGAAGTCCAATAAGGCCCCACTTGCCCACGAGATAGATACATGATATTGTTTAAATGATTGATGTGTTGATCTTAAAGATCTTCAATTAAATTTTGAATCAAGTTATTAACTCCACATAATTTTTGAATCAAGTTATTAACTTCACCGAATTGTTGCCAAAGCACCTCATATATTCGGTTTGAATATCAATTATTCTTCCAAACGCTTGATAAAATAAAATGGCTTCAAGATACATCTGAAAATTTTGGTTTATATAAATTGATAAAAAAACAACATTTTTTTTAAATTTTGGTTTATATAATAATAATAAATCTATGAAGGTAAAGTCTATGAAGGTATACATACCTTATCCCCCTCTAGATTTGAACTTGTGACCCCTTATGAGGAAACACATGTTCTTAACCATTAGACCTACTAAATTGATTAAAAAAACAACTCTTCCTATCTTTGTCATTTTTATTTTTATTTATTGCATATTAGAATTAGTGAGAAACATTATATAATTGTATAATTGGTAGTATTCTATTTTTTCCAGAATTGTCTTAAAAAAATATTTGTAAGATCATTACCTCACACTCAAATTAATGTAATTGTAAGCTTACGTGTGGGAGAGAGCAATCTCTCTATCAAGGATAAATCTCCAAGTAGGCATACACAAATGTATCTAAACTTAAGGAGATAACCTCAAATCTTCAAGCTTCTTGTGACACATGTATATAAATTGATTAAAAAAACAAAAACAATTTTTATCTTTGTCATTTTTATTTTTTATTTATTGTAGGTTAGAATTATTGCATATTAGAATTTGTGGGAAGCATTGTATAATTGGTAGAGTCTTCTAAAATTTCCAGAATTGTCTTAAAAAAATATTTGTAAGTTCGTTACTTCACATTCAAATTAATGTAATTGTAAGCTTACATTTGATAGAGAGAGCAATATCTCTATCAATGATAAATCTTGAGGTCGACACTAGCAAATGTATTGAAACTTATGGAGGTAACCTCAAATCTACAAGCTTCTTGTGACACATGTTGATTCTCGTAGTTTAAATAATATGCTGGTGCAATAATTTATGAGTGTTATTTTTCTTTCTTAACACTTAATGGAGTGTTTATGCTCTACATAGTTGAGCTCTTTGTATGCTGAAATTGACTATGAAGTACATCGTATGGAGTATTTATGCTCTACATCCTTGAGCTCTTTGTATGTTGAAACTGACTATGAAGTACATCGTATGGAGTATTTATGCTCTACATACTTGAGCTCTTTGTATGCTGAAACTTATTATGAAGGCAGGGACTAGCTGCTTTGCAGCTATTTCCCTTGTTGTTTAGTAATCCTTTTAAACTATGCATTAGTCATTGGGTTTTAATGCATTAACCTCTTATTTATTATTTTTCTATTTATCATATTCATCATTGACATTTTCTAAGAACTTTTAAAACTTTTAAAATATTACAATTAGAACTTTGTTATTTTAACTTTTAAGATCATCGATATTATATTTATAACCTTATTATTCAAAATCTAAAAAGAAAATTACAATGATAGGTGTGCCAACTTTTATAATTATACCTTATGACTTACCTATTCTATGGTGAATCCCTTCAACACTCATTGATGATTATTGGGATTGGATCCAAAGAACCAAAAATCTTATAAGACTTCCAACTCATCATGCACAAAGCTCCTCCCAACAATCCATGTATACAACCTCTTATTAGTTTTAGAAAACATAATAACATATACTACAACTCTATGTATATGTATACTTTGTCAAGGCTCCAATTAGAAGACATGTTAACATATACTACAACTCTGTGTGTACTTTGTCAAGGCTCTAATTCAGTGCACAAAAATACTTCTCAATAATGCATGTGTGCAACCTCATGCTCATTTTAGAAGACAGATTAACCTATAGAAGACACATTAACATATATTGCAACTCTATATGTACTTTGTTAAGCCTCAAAGTGCACAAGCTCCTCACTCATAGTCTATAAATTGACAAATATGTGCAACCTCATGCTATTCTCTTTTTAGAAGACAAATGAACAAGACAAATTAACGTATATTGCAACTCTATGTGTATGTACAAAACATTATGTGAAATAACTTAATTAAAAGTTATACATAACTTTTAAGTTTATAATTTTTTAAACTTTTTATTTTACAAAAAGGATAACCATGCAAAATGTTTTGTCATACACAAATTAGTCTTTTACTTTTTTTTTTTATTTTGCAAAAAGGATAACGATGCAAAATGTTTTGAGATACGCAAATTAGTTCTCTTTTTGACCGTATAATGTCTAATGTTATGATAATTATTTTTGGACATCTTAAGTATATTAACTTCCTACACCTAGCGAAGCTCAATTTAAAATCAATTCTAAATAAGGATTATCTTAGGGGTGATTTATATTTGATGCATAATCCAATTCATTCATTTTTGTAAAAATGATCAATTTTGTTTTATTTTTATAGTTAAATGATTAACTCTATTTTTTTTTTATTAAAGGTTATATTTTGGTTAAGTGAATTTATAATTTTTTTTAAAGTATTTTAATAAAAAAGATTAGATTAATATTTTTTAGTTGAAGATGTTTTTTTTTTTTTTTTTTTTT